>JAKUBK010000144.1:0-100819 GCA_030566875.1 Waltiozyma chaumierensis | reverse complement strand
TATGTATATACGTCATAATACTTATAATAAATATTTATATATATATATATAATATATATTATTATTTATAACATATAAATTAATATATATATTTATTATAATATATCTAGCTTAATTTAAAGCGTACTCAAAGTTGTACGCGTCGATCTGTACTATAGCTGTTAATAATAATAATAATAATATATATATATATATAGGTGTTACATAATAGATCGGAATGCTACCAAACTGATCGGAATGTATTGGAATTGTTGTCTATATAAATCAGGTGTTCCTGTTCTCAGTAGCTATTCAGTTTAAATAATAGTCATATAGTGTTTAAAAAGGCTAGTCAAATTAGAGTATAATCATTGAATACTTTAACATGGAGGTCGTAATGACGTATAATATATCTAGTATAACGTGTTAAATTATATCATCGAGATATTTGACGTACAATAATTATCAGAATAAATTATGAAATTACTCGACGTAATAATTTATAAGCTCTTAGCTCTCAAATTCTGAACAAAATCCGAACTACAAGTTGATTACAGATATGGCTCTAGGTGTATGGATATTCGTTGGAACTTTTGTTAAGTGTGCCAAAAAAATTTCATATTTATAATATAAGATAAGGACATCAGGAATTCTTTTATGAAATGCCCTTTAAACAAAGAAATATTGAATTTCAGAAAGACCATAATATTATAATAATAATACAACATGATCCAGGGAAAACGTTCCAGCAAGCGCTTGAAGTGGTTCAAAGATATTTTTAAAAGTGACGACTATATGTCGTACCTATATTAATGTTGCTTTTGTGACAATCTTATTGAGGTTTAATGTGTTCCGGTTCCCCAGATTCTTTTGTGATGTAATCAATAAGTACCCTGAACTTTATTACATAATAAAGTTTATCCCACGATATGAAACCTGTGATAACATATCTACGGATGTGTGGAATTGAAAGATTTGAATTCATTGGACGTACAATCTTTGAGATGTCAGATATGTTAGCCCATACACAAAGACGAATTGCCATGTATCATAAATCATAATGTTTATTAGTTAGTTCATAAACCTAAAAAAAAAAAATCAAAAGGAAAGTATGAAAAACACAAGAAATAAATATTGGAATCATAAATGGTAAGATCCAATTTTTTTTGTGTTGATTCAATTTAGAACATCATGTCAACTAGTGAGGTGATTGATGATAGTAGTTGGACCTTGACGTTCCTGATACCTTTGTTGTACTGAGAAAGTTTCAACGACGAATCGTGAACCATTAAAACCAAATAGACCAGCTAAAATAGTTGTAATATGGTGCTTTAAACCAGTTGAAGCATTGTTGAGATAGGCAATGGTGATTGATGAATATATGGATTGGATGCAATGAGAGAGTGAGGGAACTTCAAACTTAATGCATTCTGTTGACAGGAGAAGCAGTCTCGATTTCATCACCATGAGCAGAGTAAACAGTTTGTCTTGACTTAGGAATGTAGTAATCGTTAGAACTTTCGTTATTGGTTGAATCATTAAGTTTGATTAAATCCTGTTCAGAAGTGGTTGTGGATTGAGATAAGACGCCTTCTTTGTTCATCATTCTGAACTTATCAGTTCTGAAACCATTATATAGGACAAATGTTCTCTTAGAAGTAATTGGAGCGACAGAGGCAGCTTTGGCGATTGGCTTACTGGCTACAGCGATTGATAACTTGCATCTAGCAGAGGTTTGTAAGGTCTTGATTAAGATAGCTTTGGTAGACATTGTGTGGTGTTTATAAGTGTATGTTTGAATATGAAATTGGGGTAAAGAGACGTTAAACTTAGGGAAGTTGATCTGTTCTTGTGTGTGAGTAAGGGAACAAACATACTTTGGAATGTGCTGGTCTTAGGTTGTGGACACTGGAAAGTATTTATATTTCATTTTGGAGTAATACCATCGATGAGTCGATATTACGTCTGTTAGCTGTCGATTTTTTTGTGTCTTGGAGTCATCGCCATCTGGAGGGTCCTGGACAACCGGAATAACGCAGCCCCGGTGACGGGTACATACTCCCGATACACCCCAAGCTGAGTTTACCTCGGAGGAATTCATCAAATCAACATCAAATGCTTATAGCCGATAAAGCGCGCTTTTCTTCGCAGAAAAGGAATTATCTATTGCTGACATAATACAGATTTCATCACCAATTCTTTTTGGCTGTGTCAAGTCATGAATGATGATTTTGACACATATTTTTTACATACAAACTGACTAATTACAACGCTTGCTTCATGATAATATGGCCCATGGGATCTCTTATAATAAAAGTCAAATTAAACTGAGCTGACAACCATGTATTAGAACAATTTCACCTGCACCGGCCAGTTAATTCATTGATAATTAATTCGGAGACGCGGACAAAAGCTATATTAAAGGATCAGTTAACACAAACTTACCAATTACTAATACTATTATCTGAAATATAAGGTTTTAATAATTTAATTTATCCAGTGTTAAATATTAATAATATTATTACCTTGAATATAAAGTTAAATAAGTAGTAGACTAGGTGCAGATCGACTCAATGTTCTA
Source organism: Waltiozyma chaumierensis (assembly GCA_030566875.1). Classification (NCBI taxonomy): domain Eukaryota; kingdom Fungi; phylum Ascomycota; class Saccharomycetes; order Phaffomycetales; family Wickerhamomycetaceae; genus Waltiozyma; species Waltiozyma chaumierensis. The sequence goes on along the minus strand of JAKUBK010000144.1, from coordinate 98,259 downwards.
ATCGACGAACGGTGAAATGGAGAAAAATCTTCTCACGTGTTCAAATTCTGCAAAATATCTGCCTTACTCGGAATATTTTCGATCATCCATAGAACCATAATTTATTAAGTAACATATACTTGAAAATCAGGAGACTTGGTGCACAAGACTAGTTTGCTTTACCAGCTGACAGTTGTATCGAGATGTTTTCAAGAGTCGTCGTGTAACGTATGATCTGTTTATTCTCCAAGCTTTGGAAATTAAAGGCCTATAAACTTGAGTATCCAACTTTGTATAATATCATCAAAGTCTAGACTCTACATGATGTGGATGCCAACTAGAGCAATACAAACAGTACCAATTAATTTGGAACATCAATCAGAAATGACGTTCACCATATCATTGTAGAGTTTATATATTACAAAATTTAATTAAATAAATAAAGGTCATGGCTCTAAGCTAATTAACAGAGAGACCAACAGAACTAGCAGATACATGAGCCGTACTGGCAACAGAATCAGACTTATTTCCCAAACCTTCACCACCACTACCACCTTCTTGGTTAGTGGATAATGCTTGATCTTCATCCATTCCATGCTGCTGCTGCTTCTTATCTTCAACTTCTTTTTCTACTTCTTCAACAGGAGGATCAACTGGCTTTTCTAAATATGGTGCCTTCAACCCCTTCAAACTACAAGCATCCAGATAATTCCCATTAGGTCTACGTCTCTTCGTACTGACCTGATCCATGTTAGTATACTCATTAAACCTCACATCCTCCTGTTCAAAGCTCATGAATTCTCTTCTTCTCTTGAAGAACTCGTCTGTCTTATCCTTAGTTAACCCAACGTCTACACCAGCTTTACTCTGCCAGTATAATTTCCACTGCTTGACACGTGTTGTACGTGATGTTTTAAGTAGTGTATTTGTTTGAACTGCGTCATGTAAGTATTCGATCTTACGCAAGGATGTTGCCGGTTCTTCAATTATACGTTTAGTGATTGTTGGCTCATAGTATGGTAGACCTGTGGTTGATTTATGGCCTTTTAGAGATTTGTTGATTGGGATATAGTTGGATGTACGTTTGGATGAAGATTGTGAGGAAGATGAGATTGAGAGGTTTGAGGAGCTTCCGTTGGCAGAAGAGAGTAGTTGCGAGACTAGGGATTTGTTTGAGGATTGTTTGGTGTAGGGACCTGAGGTTGAATCACCACGATATTGTGGATGCGTGGCCATGGCGGAAAGCTCGAATCCACCACTTATACCTTGGCCTGGTAGGATCTGAGTGGTTTCCCCAGTCCGGGAATTGTTTAGGTATTCCATACGCTCTTCCATTGTTGGCTGCGGAGTTATTGGTGTTGTCTTGACATGTTGTTGGGATTTCAAAGATAAGGATTTGGCAGAAGTGGTCTGTTGGGCTGGAGTTCCTGTTGTGGATTTAGGTTTGAAGAAACTGACTGCGCTAGGAAACACTTGGTCCTTCTCAGTGAATCCCTGGCTGATTAAATCGTCCTCCCAATAATCATCAACCACTCTGACACCTTTAGCCACCAGTCTACATCCAAACACCATGTACAGGTTCTTGACATTGATCAACGAAATCTGTCTAGTCTTCAGTTTAGACAATCCTAAAGAAGAACTGTCCAAGAATCTTCTCTCTTCATCGGTGGCGTACAATCTGCGTAGTTGTTTATAACGTGTGAACATAACAAAAGCATCTCTAATCTGAAGAAACTTGGCAATCTCAGTACTAGCAGCAAACAACTCCTTACCACGTCCTGGTAGGGTGAAGGTATTGATTAGCCACTTCTTACCATTAGTCAAATGGCCATTCGGAGTGATCTTTGTTTCCCCCTTGATATCAGTCTCTGAATATTTAAAAATCCGAGGGTCTGAATCAGAATCAGAATCAGAACCATCAAGAACAGTGAATTTACGGATCACAGGCGTACGGATCTCCAATTGTTGTTGTTGACGACTCTTATGCTTCGCTGTTGGATCCAATGTTGCCAAGTATAATTTCAAAGCAAATTCCTTATGTTCGCTCAACGTTTCATTGGAAACTTTGATTAAGGTTGGTTGAGGTTGGGATGGTGTGTTTTCTGGAAGATTGGCTTCGGATTCCACCACCACCACCACCTCTGACATGGCTGACGATGATGGTGTAGATGGGTTGGACATTGAGCTAGATTGTGAATTTATAAGTGGCCAATCAATAGATCTATAATTTAGAATTATTAATCACAAAATTAATTTATTGATAATTGATTACGATATCATATTAATTTATATGTTTGGTGTCTGCGGCGTGTTTATATGATATTCTGTCCAACTTCAAATTTCTGCAGGCGCGCTGATCACGTTGGTCTAAATCGACCGTTTAAATATGACAGACGGGTCAGCATGCCTCTCTCATATTTCGAAATTGAAAATATTTAACTGTAAATTAAATAATATTAATTGTCCATTTTGCTAAAAAACTAATAATTATAATAATAAAGATCGTCAAATTCTCCATGAATTCTATTTCTTCTTACTCAATATCGGCGTCAAAATGAGCACTGTTGGATTCTTTAACAACATTGAAATTCCCATAATCTGCTTCATTCTCATCACCTTCACTGATTCTGTTGTCACCACCAGTATCTTTCACTTGTACAACTTCTAGAATATCCGTGCCTTCAAGATGATTCTCAATCCATTGGAAAAGGTCCTTTGATGTGACCTTTTCAAAATTAGCAGATGATGAAGGATTTCCAGAGAAGTAAGCCTCGCATATCTGTAACAAGTACGATGGAACAACCGCCAATTCCTCATTATGAGAGATCAAATAGTCAACTACCTCAATAGCCAAGTAATAGTTCTCACCTTCATTGCCCTTAAATGCATCCATGTAAGTCTTGGCTGGATTGGCCGATGAAGTTGAACCCTTTTGTGATGATGATGATGATGATGGCGAAGAGTTCAAGTTAGGATCAGCATACAAAATGTTTGGCGAAAGAACAGTGGCCAAGTTATGAATATCCATCTTTGACCCATTGGCTTCATCAAGATGAGCAAAGGAAGAAGTCCACATAAAGAAAAACAGCAACACTTCCGTCAAATCACGATGTGTACCTGGTAACAAAGAATAAACCAACTGGAAGAACGTAGCTTTAAAATCATCAGCTCCCAGTTTCTGAGATTGAATCCAAAGATCATAGAGATTGAACGTCAACAAAGGAGTTGGCATCTCACGAAGAAACTTCTTAAGGAGGGCAGACAATTGGATTGGATTTTCAGTCAAAAGATCAGGAACTTTAGCCGGATCAGAATCAACTTGTGCAATCAAATTCTTCAATTTTCTCAAATCACCATTCTTACGGAAAATACCCTCAATTGACATATCCTTCTGATACAAAGCAGCCAATAGGTCCTCGATTAGCATTGGAATCTTGATCTTACAAGGACTATTGCTTTGGGATGATTCGACCCCTGTCTTCATAGTGAGGTCTTTCAATTCGGAACCAAACACTTTCACCAGCGTGACCGACTTGGACCTATTATCCGAGCCAATTCCTCTCAATTTATCCCAGAAACTTGGTTGTTTCTTCAGCTCGATCAATTTGTTGTAATCAACGTCGATCGGAATATTCAACTTCTGGTTGAAGGACTTTAGTAGAACAACAGAGATATGAGAGACCACAAACATTTCACTCTCGGTCAATTCAGAGTAATACTTCACATCGTCGTTGGGCTTGTTTCCACTGCTGGAGTTCTTGTTCGATTCAATTGAATTGTGGATACTTGGGGCGGCTCTCATCAGAGAATTGGAGGTAGATCGGATATCCTTTCTTCCTGGGGCTTCTTGATGTGGGTTGTGGTATTTGTAAGTGTGTGGTCGTAACTCTCTAGCGTGTTCGGCGGCAACAATTCTGGAAATATCGTCGAGGGTCAACACTTTTTGGGTATTGATGAAGTTGGCTGCTCTTTTGAAGGATCTCTTACTCAGACTGGTGTTGCTTAAAGGTTCATCCTCAATAGTGATTCTATGCTTGAGCAAATCGTCCTTACTCAGATCAGCAGATTCCATAATGATGGATCTTCTCACAGACGCACCAAGACCTTCATGGGAGTTTGTAGATATGTCCTGAGTTTGTCTTGTTGATTTGAGCCTTTGGATTTCGTTCAAAGATTTCATATAACCGTCTTTCCCATTGTGCTCAACGCTGAGCGGAGCAGAGCGAGTCTTGGCTTCATTTTCAAAAGTCACCTTGGATCTGATAATGGCAATCTTCAAGAGGTAGACCAATTGCAATAGCTTAGAGACAACCTTAAACCCATCGTTTGCTTCTGGAACATCAACTGCGCATTGAACACATAAAACAAGATCGCGTCTCTCGTCGAAGGAAGCGTCCACGACATCGTTATAATTCAACAATGCCTTGTCACAAGAGCTGCACTTCAAACAGTCAATATGCCACCTGTTGCTCTTGTACTGGAGACACTCACTTTCAATGTTCTTGTGACAGGCAAAACACAATTCAGAAGCCTCAATGGTAACATCAAGATTATCGATAACATTCTCTGGAATTCTGGAATGGTTAGCCACTTCTCTTAAGAACTTATCCAAGGCGTTTGTGGAAGACGTAAACTTATCGAATTGAAGAGCGTTGTGTAGCCCATACCTTATCAAAAGTTTAATATAATGAGCCAAACCAGTAGCTGCTGATAGAATCATATCTTGCTTAACAGTTTCGGTTTGGGCGGAGTTTGGCTTTGACACATTCCTTAGAATACTCAAATACACCATAATCTTGGCAGATAAGTTTCTTGGTTCTCTTTTCAACATCTGGTAACACGCCTTACTTGGCGATACTGGGGTAGCTCGATCGTTATCGATATGTTCAGAGTCTGTGTTGATTCCTAATCTATGGAGGACCTCTAAAGCCTTGAACAAGCACTCGATCTTTAGAACCAATCTAGTAGTGGTCACAAGAGCACGCTGCTGGTCATTGATGGTGGCGAATTGTAACATATCGGAGATGCAACCGGCAGTCTTACCCTCGAAATCCAATAGAACTTTCCAGATCTCCAGAATCTTTTTGGAAGATTTCTTCTCCATCTGCAAAAGTTCCTCAGGAGTTGGATTGATATCTCCGGAAACTTGCATGTTCTCTGGCGTTGGAGCAACATTATCGAAGTATTGAGTGATACCAATTGATCTGGGCGTTATCTGGATATTCCACAGTTTGTTTATCATGTAACACTCCACGTGCCACTTCTGATTCTTACCCCCTCTAAAGATCTCGACATACTGTTTCAGAATAGCAAACTCACAGCCTTCACATCTATCAACGAAAAACTTGGAGAAATGATAATGGCAGTACAAGCTCCCGTCATGGTTGAAGAACTCCTCCTCCGTACCAAACCTTTTCTTGCAAATAGCACAGCAGAAGTGTTCGATATCGTACTTCCTTCCAAATATCGTATAATGGGTGCTGTTCAATATCTGGTCACAGACACAGCATAGCAAGCCACGTCTCTTGTAGAAATGCTCCTCACAAAGAGGGATCTGTTCACCTGATGGAGTTTCAAATGGAAAGTATTTCTTCAAAAACGGAGTATTACAGTCGTGGCAACCAAAACATTCAAGATGATAACGTTTCCCCAATGCCCTCACTGATTTCGTAGTGATTGGTTCTTTACACTTAGCACAGATGGAGGTTGGAGAAGGTAAAGGACTGCGAGTTCTGGAGATCGACGATGGTCCATTTGCTGAGTTGAAAGCTGCTGTTATTGCACTGTTGCCTCTATTATTATTATCAATATTATCAATATTATTATTATTATTATTAATATTATTATTATTACTAACACTGGTTGCCTTTGTGGAGTTTGAGTTTGCCGTTTTGTTTATTGGACTTATAAGTTGCTGCTGTGGCTGTTGTAGCTGTTGTAGCTGTTGTTGTGGACGTATTTGCTGCTGTTGAGAACCACGGTGCTTTTGCTGTTCATTCTCTGGAACAGGTTTATTTGAGCCAGCACCCGAACAAGTAGGTGGTATATACTGCAGATACAAATGATTCCCAATACTATTATCTCTTTTAAGCCTATTGTTGTTTTGGAAGATCTCTGGCGAGCTTGCAGACTTTGAAAGAGTTTCATTAACTGGCTGTGATCTGGAGGATCTATGCCCATTTTTAAGCAAGCTCGCAGCTTCTGGAACACTTCTTTGATGTTGCTGCTGCTGACCAGGGTTCATTGGGAATGGTGATATTGGTGAGTTCTCTACAGTCTTCATGTACTGGGTTCTTTGCACCTCGTATGGCAACCGGGGAGAAGGTGGCATACGTTTCTGTTGGAGATTCGGAAGCATGCTATCAGAACCAAAGGTAGGAGACGTAATTGTATTTAGTTGTGGAGAACGTTGAGCCTGCTGCTGGGTGAACTGTTTATGTCGTTGTTTGGGAGAACTCAAGGCCCCCGGTATACTAAAGTCAGATTCCAGAGGGTCACCGTATCGAGACATACTTTAAAATAGATCTATGCGATGTGGGAGTAGGATCAGTTGATCTAAAGAAACTTTTTTTAATGATTGAAGTCTGAATGTTTTTTAGCCGCTGAATTGTCGTCGTGATGGTAAACAGATAGTTGGACTTGATAAACAGCTGATTTTGATATAAAATATACGGGAAAGAACAGAGCACGATCTGTGACAAATCAGAGATGAGGGACAAAAAAAAAGAGAGAAAAAGTCAATGCTAAAAGGGAAAACCTTCCTTTCCACGATTGTTCTTCTTTGTTTGTTTTTGATCCCTGCTTTTTTTTAAAATTAGGAGATTGTTGATGTTTTGGATCTCTGCGAAAATTGCCCTAATAGGAAACCGTTGGAATTTAGAGAAAAAAAAATACGTCATGCTTTTTACTTTTTGCACGCACAAGTGTAAGAAAGTGCATCTAATTTCAGTAGGGTCCCTTGTTTATTCACCCTTTTAAAAGCTCGTGAATATCGAGTAAGACGTATGATGGAGTTTACTTATGTTATAAGACTGTTAAACAATTGCCAGTGCAAGGTAACAGGCTTAGAAGGACAACTCTTAGAATTCAGGGAATGTGAGGGGAGTATATTGCTGGATTTGGTAATAATATTTGTAAAAGATTATTTACAGTACAGACTGTTCGTACTATAACTGCAGTAAAGACGCACGAGATCAGTTAGTTTCTCTAGAATGTATCTCTATTAAAAATACAAATCTTTTACACTATACAAATTCACTCTGAACACAGTCTAACGACGTCTGGCACGTAATTGAGCAATCTGTCTTCCTGGGACAGGAACTCTAGCAGCAGGAGCAGGAGTAGATTGACCCATCATACCCGAACCAGCCATAGCACCATTATTTTGACCAAACATATTACCACCTTGGTTAATGTTAGGCATTGTACCACCACCGAAGCCAAATCCTTGACCAGCTTGATTAGGAGCAGGTGTACCGAATCCATTCCCTGAACCAAATGCAGATTGTGTTGGAACACCACCAAATGTGTTTGAAGTAGGAACAGCACCACCAAAAGCACTAGGAGCGCCAAAACCATTGTTGGAAGCAGAAGAAGCACCACCACCACCAAACGGAGTGCTGGTACCAGATTGACCAAAGCCAAATCCTTGGTTTCCTTGATTTTGTGTGTTAGCTGAACCAAATGTGTTTTGTTGAGGAGTAGAAGTCTGACCGAGATTAAATCCTGAAGCAGAAGGCGGCGTTGCGGTCGTGGTAGGGTTAGCACCGAATTGGAACCCATTGTTGGTGTTTGTATTAGTTGGTAAGGCAGGTTTGGCAAAGCTGAAAGACTTATCGTTGGTTGGAGTTAAAGATTTTGGCATGGTCGTGGCCCCAAAATTAAACGGCGTATTTGTTGAAGAGGCGTTAGAGGTTGCTGGAGCAGCAGCACCAAAAATGGAAGATGGTTTAATCTCAGTGGACGAAGAGCCACCTAATGTGGCAACATTTGATGTGGATGCAGATTGACTCAAACTTGGCTTTGTGACATTACCACCAAAACTGAAGGCTGGAGGAGCAGAAGATTGTCTTGTTGGATCATTGAGTTTTGGAAGCGATGAAGCACCAAAGGAGATCCCTGGCTGAGGTCTCTTACGTCCTGATTCTTCCTTTGCTTCTGTGGAATCAGCAGTAGTAGCAGAGCTACCACCAAAACTGAAACTTGGTGTCTTATTATCAGTAAGAGTTGGTTTAGTAGAAGCACCGAATGAAAATGAAGGAGTGGTAGCACCGGCAGCAGCAGCAGCAGACTTCGTCTTTTCACCGAATTTAGGTAGAGATGAAGACCCAAAAGAGAAGGCTGGCTTTGCAGTATCAGTGGTAGCACCAAAAGAGAACGATGGCTTAGCTGGTTCATCCTTCTTCTCAGTGGACAACGCACTTGAGCCAAAAGAGAACGATGGTTTAGCCTGTTCTTCTTTATTTTCAGAAGCCAATGATGGCAATTTGCTAGATCCAAATGAGAATGCCGGTTTGGCTGCCTCGTCCTTGTTTTCAGTGGACAAGGATGTAGTTGAACCGAATGAGAAAGATTGCTTAGGTAGGGAAGAGTCAGCCTTGTCAGACGTTAATTTTGGTAAAGTAGAAGAACCAAATGAGAAAGCTGGTTTACTGACATCATCTTTCTTTTTATCCTCCTCAGTGGTGGTGGTGCTACCGAATGAGAAAGCTGGCTTTGATGGCTCCTCCTTCTTTTCAGTAGAAGCGGAATTGGAGACACCACCGAAGGAGAATGATGGTTTAGAGGTTTCATCCTTCTTTTCCGAAGTTGTTGAAGAAGAACCACCAAATGAAAAAGCTGTTGGTTTCAGTGTTGAATTTCCAATGGAACCAAATCCAAATGATGGCTTAGTTGATTCTTTATCCTTATCCGACGAACCACCGAAAGAAAAGGCTGGCAACTTAGCTTCTTCCTTCTTTTCTTCACCAGTGCTAGTCTTAGACGGAAGACCGAATGATAGCGATGGTTTTGGTGGTTCGGTTGAAGATGTCTCCTCTGGTTTAGAAGTAGCTGAAAACAATGAAGCTGGTTTGACAGCATCGGTAGTTGATTCTGGCTTACTGATACCAAAGGAGAAGGCAGGCGCACTGGACGTTTGTTCTTCTTTCTTCTTATCAGATGAGGAGAATAATGATGTAGTACTTTTAGACGATGATGGGCCACCCATAGAGAACACTAGTGGTTTATCGGACTTGGTAACGTTGGAAGAGGTTCCAAATGAGAATGCTGGTTTTTCGTCGCCTTCTTCGTTCAGATCAGTCAGTTTAGTCGACTTGGTGGTACCGAAAGAGAAAGCTGGTTTTGATTCAATCTTAGTTTCGGTTGCAGGTTTGGTCGCCGTAGTCGTTGTACCAAAGCTAAATGCTGGTGTCTCCTTCTTTGGCTCGTCCTTAGTCTCTGTGGTTTGAGCAAATAATGGATTCGTAGCAGCAGCAATCGTAGCAGTAGAAGTAGCAGCAGTTGGCGCCTTATCTGGCGTTGATGAGATCTGTGAATCGTTGATCTTGTCATTGTTCAAGAAGTTAAAACCAGAACTTGGTTCAAGGACAATTGTCTTCTTGGCACCGTTCAACAATTGGTCAACTTCAGTGTTATCATTCTTATGAAACTTCAACTTTAACTCCTGAATCTCATTATTCTCATAGTCCAAGTTAGCAGAGAAGTTCAAATTCTTAGAACTGTTGGAGCTGGCCACAGCAGCAGCAGTTTCAGATCCAAGTCTCTGTTTCTTCTTCAAAGGTTGTGTTTGTAAGGTTGGTAATTCATCGGTTTGAATAGCTATGCTTCTTGTAGCTTTCCCGTTATGAACAATCAAGTTGGAAGCTTGGATTCTGGAATTGTAAACATTAGACTGTCTCCATTTGAGCTTCTTCTTTAGGAGGGCTAATCTGTGTGATGGGTCCAAAGGTATTGTTAGCACCCTGTTGACTCGTTTGTTGCTGGCATTGGCAATTTGATCATCGGAAACATCCACCAGCTCATGAGAGCGTTTGATAGAAGCCATTTTAAAACAGTATTAAATACGGCTTGACTTTGGTTGAATGGTACGGTAGGAAGGCTTATTAGGGATTAGAGAAGAACGATCAACATATCTCTATTGAACCACTTTCCCTTCCATTAAAAATAAATTGTTTTTATTTAAGTTTTGCCGCGCAAGTTGGAGGATCTCACAGAATTTCTGGAACAAATTTGGATTATGGGTTAGATTTGGCTTATATAAGCTAGCTGCCAGGAACTTACGGGGGGTTTAAAAGGAATATAAACTTCCACCATCTGAAATATACAAAGTAAAAAGTATCCTTAGTTATTTCAGAAATATGCAAAGTAAAAAGTATCCTTAGTTTTTGTTTTCAGAAATACACGGTACATATCAGTAAACAGTACATATCAATACAATTGAGCATTCCTATAGGATCTTTCTTTTCAATTCATTTCTCAAGTAGACCAAGGAATAACCCAAGACGAAACATAACACGACAACCACAAACAATAACACCATCAACCACCACTTGACATTTTGAACATGACTTAGGTCAAGACCAGAAGAATTACCATTGCCACTCATAGAAGCCTCAGTTTGTGCCTTTAAAGCGTCTAGTTTGTTAGAGAATTGAGAGACTAAGCTGTTCAATTGGTTAGTCAAGTCATCCGAAGATTCATCTTTGCCTTGTGGGGATGGTGGGATATAGTTGGTCTTTTCGTTCTTTAGGGCTTCGAATTGGGTGTCAATTGTAGAGCGGAGTTGGGCTTGGAAAGACGAGAGTTTGGATTCCAAAGATAATAACTTGCTTTGAATTAGTAAGTTTGAATCAGTAAGGGATTTGATGTGTTTTAAGAGATCCTCCGTGTCTTGAGATGAGACAACTTGTTGCTTGTTAGAGTTGGAAGAATCAACAGCAGCTGGTTTTCCTGATGATGTGTCAACAACCTTTTTCACAATGATTGGCTGATTGGCAAATTTGTCCATGTTTTCCTCAACTTCGGAAAGGATCCCTTTGTAAACCTTAAGTTTCAAAATTTCAAATTGTTCATGAGCAGAGCGAGTTGAAGCCTTAGCGTAAATCTTGAACGACTTGATATCAGAGAAGTCAACTTGGGCAGTCTTGAAACAGATCCTGTTATCGATCTGAACAAGCAAATACTCACCCTTAGAATAGGAGATTCTCATTGTATTTGGAACTGGGGAATCTTGATAATGGATCAAACAAGACCCAAACGAATCATCGGTGACCTTATCACTTGTCTTGATATTCTTACTGCCATCGTTAAGATAAGCATGAATGGCGTTGGCTTTGGAACTCTCGGCATCAACTACAACATTTAACCCATCGTAAACCCCACCATAAATGAAATCACCATCTTTACTCAATCCATATTCAGAATTGAGCAATTGTAAAGATAGTCCAGACCCAGTACGACCAAGCTGGTTTAAGGATCTGAAAATGATCTCCAAAGTCCACTTATCCATATTTTCAAAATGGTTTTTGTTCACCAATGAAGATTTGGTATTTGGTTCTGGTGTTAATATGATTCTACCATCAAGGAACACACCATCTCCAAGAATATCCCAGTCAGTGATACTAAGCGAGTCCACATAGTCCAATTTGGAAAGCTCTGGTAATGATAGCTGGGGAATGACCAGTGATTCATCCTGTTTGGTGTGTGCCAAGGTAAAAGACGGTAGTAGTAGTACTGATGTGAGGATCGTTGCCTTGGTGAGTAGCTGGGAAAGTGGTAAAACCATTTTATATATGTTTGAATGGTGTATCTTTACTTTTTTTTCTCTGTCACTTTACTGTTTTATCAAAGTAGAGATAAGAATTATTAAATGATTTTGTTTTTACTCAGAATTGAGTTAGAACGTTTGAAGATATTAAAGGCTTTCATACACCATCTGGCACTGGGCGATTTGATGTAATTGTTCGTTTCTGGACGCCGGGTGGACATGGGGCAAACGCCCGGGTAATCCCGAAACACCCGGACATTTACCTTTTAAGTACTTATCAGTTCAGGAAATAAATAATTTGTTTCTGTACACAAAGATGGCAAAAACAATTTTTCTTGTTTACCAGTTTTCGCCACTGAACAAATAGAGCTTAGAATTATACAATAATATACATTGGTGCTACATAGTGACTCATGATTGTGATTGTACCAGCTGTACCTTGATTCAGTTCAATATCTCCACCAATTCATATCAATAACTTCTCCAAGGTCATTTACTCTACTATATAATTTACCCAAATGCTGAAACAGCTACTAAATCTCAGAAGATTCAACAAAAAGTTTCACGTTTATTCATAGTTCAAGCAATAATACAGAGTACCCTGAAGCAGATACTTCTTCTTCTACAGACACCAAAATCATATTCATATTAGTGAGCACACTACGAACTGTCAACCTGTGCCAAGGTATTCAAGTTTCAAAACAAATATCTCAGATATCAATTTTAAACTATTTCTTGATCTCCCAATGCCTGAATCTCAAGCTAAGTTTGGAATCACTCCTGACCGTTCACCTTAGAGCTCATGCTGTCAAGTCTTTGACAGTGAGATAGGGAACGATGATTCCTTATTGAGAAGACTCTGCAACATTCCCGAAACTACACAAACAGATGAAGATGATCAAGAGGAATTGAAGTTTAATATAATATCAGTATTTTCTGACCTAGAAGCCTATGGAATCTATGACTTAGATGTCCAAATTAGTGGGTATCAAATCTACTCTCAATTTGACACACTATCAATTTATGGGCTATACGTTTCCAGTACCGGGGAATCACAAACATCTTTCTACATTCTCACAAAGAAGGACAAAGTTGGATTTGAGATAGTTCCCAACCATTCCTTGAAAATGAATATGTTTACAGTAAACTCTAAAAAGCTTGCTGAGCCAGGTTTGACCTTCTTGAATCACTTCAGGTTCAACCTTTGAAATTTTGACTGTTATATACACCAATTTAATCAGCAAAGTGCTACTGAAACAGCTTTCCTTTGAAGAAGATTGTGTCCCCCCCTTTAGATTCTGTTTCATTTGTGATAAAATTCTCAAACAGAATCCGAAAAGAAAACTCCCAATCCAAATACTCTTCAAAACTCAAGATAGCGATAAAGGAAATTTCGGTTGCAGATTCTTTGGATATTGAAGAATCTAAAAGAAGATCTTTGGAATCTATGGCTTCTATGCTTCAAAACCTTTCATTCATTACCATTGACTATTGTTGGTTATTATCTACGGGTAGTAAGGTTTTGAATACCCATGTAGACAGGGCCCGTCTTTCACTAAAGGGAGAGAGGTTTGACTTCCCAATCTACAACAGGAAAATCAGTTGCACTGAATTCTCAGATCCATTTGAATCATTCCAGAAGTTTATGCTGTTCTCTACTGAGTCCGTGACTAAATAGAAACACACTGACGGCTCTAGCGGCCTAGCCTCTGACCAGGATGCCTGTTTGTATCATACTTTACAGGATTACCATATTCTACACAGTTTAGACACTAGAAGCTATGCATTAATTTGAAAATTAGGGGCTTAATAATTAGCAAACAAAATTCTCCATGTCTATATAATAGACACTTGATATTTAATTTGATATTGGTTTGTATGGGTCATTTCACCAGTACTACATTTTTTTATTAGTAATCAGCAGTTCACAAATTCACATTTCACATTTCTTCAGATTCATTAGTGTAAAACTTTCTGTTTCGGGGAGTTTTCTAGGTTTTTATATCGTACGTGTAGGGAAAATAGAATAGAATAATATAAAATGAATACCAGCATTCATGAAGAATTGTATTCAAGCGCGATCCCTACTTCTCAATTGTTAATCAATAAGATAATAAAATCTAAAAGTATCGTTAATCGATCTTTAAATACAATCAAATCTAATTGAAGGGCTTTCATAACTTCCAAACTTTGCCTGTTAATAACACTTCATCCAGAAACTATTCAACGAAGTAAGGCTAAGCTGCGGTGCACGCACGTGATCACCGATCACCGAACCCAATCAACATGAGTCGATCAATGTCATCTGAACAACCTGCAACTCCTAATCGGTGTTTCTGCTTTCATTGCAAATCTAATTCTCTCATTCTAAGCTAATATAATTGCAATATTAGTATTTTATGTAGTAGACTGTAGGATATAAAAGCTATGTTCATGATGAATATAAAAACGTGGAAACATTCCGCCAGGGGAATACTTGATCCACCCATTTTAAGTGTCAGTACACAATAAATTTCATATATTAATGTACATTGAATATTTTATTAGTTATCACTCACAGTCAACCTAAAGATCAATAATATCAGATATGTCCAATACACCACTACGTCTTCCAAATGAAATAATATTGGAAATTCTCACTTTAATGGACACCAGACAGCGTCTTGATCTTTTGAGCAAGGTACCAGAGTTCAAAACGTTCTATACTCATGATATTCATATAATTATCTACATAGGTGATTCGAACGATCCAAATCACTCTGACTTCACAGATGTCAGCTATATGAAACACAAACGAGGACATTCAAGGATTTATTTATTTCCTCTTGGGTTAGACTATTCGACAGAAGAGTTTGGAAATTTGAGAAGTAGGAAAAATATCTTTTTTATCTTAGATAGATTCAAAGAACTCCTTCTTCGTTTACAATCAGAGTTCTATAAATCATTAGTTATAGAATGGCAGTTGGATATGGAAGATTCGTCGGTATACCACACGTTACAGTTGTACTTAGAAATGAAAAATTACTTCTATTGTATGCCACACCGCATTGAGGTTGTGAAAATTGGTGTTCCATTCAAATCTATTACCAAGAACAAGTACAGAACAGTAGGGTTATTTGAACTTAATTTGCAATCAGATGTATCTCTAGATACTGTACTTGATACTGTTGTTGTTGATTGTTGGGAACCTTTCTATGAAATAGGATTCACCCATGGCAGACAATTTGTTAGAGGTAGCACATTGTTTGGAGATGTTCCAGATGCTGTTCAAATACAAAAGTATTGGGCGTTATCTGTTAATAACTATTTCACTGAAAATAATTTGAAGGATATTTCAGTTATTGCTTTAGACTGCGAAGATGGTTATGATGCAACTGCACAAAATGTTAGAACTGAACCGGATATGGAACAGTCATTGAGGAAACTCTTTGACCTTACTAAATTGAAAGCTGAGGCTTCCATCGATGTTGATAAAAATCCTGAATACCAGATTCTTCAAGAGTCACCTGAGTCGATTAGAAATATTTTCCAACATTCCAAAGTTGAAAGTGAGAAGTTTCTCAGAAGCTTGTCCCAATTAAGACATGACCAACAAATTTCAACTGAGAAAACAAACACGGTACAAAGAATCAAATCGTATCTCAAGGAAACCACAGTTAAGAAAGAGATGGAATCAAACAAAAGTGGGGGAGGTTTCACTTACATCAAACTCCATCGATTCTGTGGTATCACCCCGCTCTTAATAGATGGAATCATGGCGCTTTTGGATTCCCATCTAGATTCAAAGGAAAGGTTTGACTCAATCTATGATGTTTTTGATTGTTATGATAATGGATTTCTTTTCCCACAAAGTGATGATCCAAATAAATATCAGTATCAAATGTGCAAAAAGGTATCTTCTACAATTGATGACTTGGTCCATGCTCGTTTCCTTGAAAAGAAGCATGAGTTACAACCTCCTTCATATAGCTGTGAGCCGTGTCCCAAAGGTGTCAATACTTGGAACAATGTTAGAATCAACATTGTTCATAACTACAAAGAAATGTTCATGAAGAGAGATGTTGCAACTAACAAGTACGGTTTAGGGTTTTATCAATTGTTAACTGTTACACAAAAAACTTTGTTGGAACTTTCAGATCAAGAAGATTACGCAAAACTTATTTATCGATATAGTCCACCTAATCGGTTATTCTAAATCTATATAGTGCCAGATATTATATATATATACATAAAGTAGTTACACTAGGATAATCACGTGTTTATATAACTTTTAATAAATGAATAGAAACTAATAATATTATATAATACCTCAAAACACTGATGAAGCAGGAGGGAACTTATCATGAAATGAACGTTCATATTCATCAACACCTTTATCATTGAAAACACCTTGTTCTTCATCACTTGATGAAGATACAGTGGAATCAGTATCGTTGTTATTCACCGATCTCAGATTTGGAAAGTTCCCCCTTGGTCTGTCTGGAATAGAAGGGATTGGTTTCTTGACTTGTTGTATGACTGTTGAAGATTTGAGATATGTTGGTTTCACGGGTTTTTGTGGGGCTTTTGATTTGAGGTGATCTGGTTTGGATGGTTTAGTAGGAGGTGGAGGTTTTTTGTTACTGGTAGTAGAACTGCTGGGGGTTGTCTTTAGTTTTGGAGGTTGTTGAGAGATGATTTTGGTTGAGTTCAAACTACCATTTGAAGAGATTGAACCACCAGAAACAGTTCTAGCAGATGTGGCAACAAGAGATCCTGGAAGAGAAGGTTTTCTAAAGCCATCGTTGTCTTTGGTTCTAGTTTCGTCGTCACTGCCGCCGTATCCCTTGGCTGTCTTGACAATTGGAATACCGTCATCCTCTCTGCTGGCTTTAGATAAGAAGGCAGAAATACGTCTTTGGATGGAATTGGATCTTTTCACGGATGGGTTTCTGTTCAAGCCAGTGTCTTCTTGGACGGTGCTGGAAGGTTTCACTGTATTGAGAGTTGATTGGGAAGAGTTCGGAACAACCACGTTGTCATAGTTCGACTCTGAAGATTCCCTCATCTGATTGGCCAATCCGTTGACAGAACCTCCAGTCACAGCATTGAACTCCCCGACAGAACCGATGGAAGAGTTTCTCGAACTCGATCTTGAATGGCCACGGGATAAGCTTAGTTTCCCAGTCAGTTGATCAATGATCTTACCGGCTCCTGACGAAATACGACGCAAGGACTTGAACGAACCGCCAGTGGATTGTCTAGATGCATTTTCTGCCGATTGATTGGAGGTTGATGGTTGGAATTCATGGTACTGTGGACTGTTCAAAGAGGTATTGATATGTCTTTGTAGACCCGATTTCATCGCGGTGGATTGAACGGAGTCTGTGGACTTGACAGACACCGGTTTTGTCGAGTACATTGACAGAGGACGAGCTGGTCTGTTTGGCAACTTGACATCTTCTTGTTCTTCCTGTTCACTGTGGCTGTCTGTTTGGGTCACACTGTCAACGTACTTTGTTCTCTGTGGGGGTGGCAAAGGGACTGTCTGGTTTAAAGGTCTCACTGGCAATTGCTGCTGCTGCTGCTGGTGCTGCTGAGCATTAAACATATGCGAAGAGTTGTTGCCAATGTTCAGATTCCCAAAGCTATTGGCCATGGAGTTGACATACATTGAAGTTGGTCTTGACGGCTTCACAGAAGGAGAGTTGGTGGAGGTGTTGTTCGATGTCACTGGTCTTAATCTTTGGAACTGATCCACCACCTTCTGCGGGGAGGAAGAGAGTTGTCTCTGTGGCATCGATGGTGGGACTTGAGGATTCGACATTGACTGGGCGTTTATCTGATATGATGCTCCTGTTGGTGGGGGCATCAAGCTGCTGCTGCTGCTCTTGAAGCTGTTCAAGTTGGAAGAGCTGTTGGAATTTGGCATCTGTTGTACTGGAACAGGAACAGGGAGAGTTTGCTGCTGCTGCTGCTGTTGAACCTGCTTCTTCCTCTTGTAAGGATCCTCAAATGGCACCTGAACACCCCTCATCTTGCAAACCTCCTCTAGAACCTGGTAAGTGTTTGGTCTTCGTCTTGGATCCAATCTAAGTAACACTCCAATCAAATTCCTCATTCTTTCGCTGTATCGAGGAACATCCAAAAATCTAAACCTCCCACTCAGAATCTGAGCATCGCCACCTTCTTCGAACGGCGTAGTGTAGTAGCAAAGTTTGTAAAGAAACACTCCTAAGGCCCAGATGTCTGCCTTCTCGTTAATAGGGTAGCCCTGCGTAAGATCCAACATCTCAGGGGCCCGATACTGCGGGGTGGTGTTGCTCATTAGATCATGTCTCAAGACATTCATCTCGTCCTCGTTTCTTGCGGGTCTCAGTATCGGAGCAGCTGACCCAAAATCACAGACTTTGTAAGAGCCATCGCTTGAAAGAAGGACATTCTCAATCTTGATATCACGGTGGATCAACACGGGGTCCAAGCAGTGCATGACACAGATCCCCTCTGTCACTTCGCCCATTATCCTTAGAACCTCTTGTTCCGTAAGTCTGTTGGTCAGCCTCGTGTTCATGAAATCAATCAACCCCTTATTCTCACAGAGTTCCATGAGAACAAACACCTCATAGCCTTCACCAGTGGCCATTCTGGCTGCATGGGAATCAATGTAACTGACAATATGCCTGGATTTGCCCGCAAGACGTTTCATAGAGTCGACTTCGGCTCTTAGCGTGTTCAAGTGTTGTTTGTCTGGGACAATGACTCGTTTTAAACAGGCAATACTGGTAGGCTGTGTGGAGTTTGGAGGTGTCCATGAGGGGCTGATTTCAACCTTGTAGACTTGAGCAAACCCACCACTTGAAAGATACTTGTGCACTATGGCTGTATGTGTGCCTACAGTCAGTGGTGTCCCTGATGCATATTGTGGATGGTTTGACATTGGAGATATATATATATATATATATACCTGTTTTATTTGCTAGAATGGGAGAGAGCGGAAGAAGGCTAACCGATTCAACCAGGAAATATTTTTAAAATGGTACACGATATGAGGAAATAATGCAAAGGATTCGAAGTTTGGTCTGATGCTTGAATGATTTATGGACAACTTGTAACTTGTTAATTAATGAAGTGATCTAGACAGTTTCTCCATCAACTCAACCATACTGTTGAACCTGCTGCGCCAGGTGTCAAGTTGACGAAAGAGAGAGAGAGAGAGGAATTATTATGTAATTTCTCGCGAAATTCATGCCAGATTCTAGGAATTATTGCCTATTTAGGATTTTCGTCAACAGTTGTTCACCTATTACTTCATACGGAATTTGCATCAGATTTGCGCAAAAATAAAAAAAAACACAATACCCCAATATATCAGCTTAGTAAATAATATTAATAAATATTAATAATATTAATATTATCAATATATCGTGAGAACAAGATCTAGTTTAAGAATAATTCAATTCAGCTTTAAGCAGAAGCAATATACATGATGCGATCTGAAGAAAGGCAATATGAATGTTTATCTAGAGCCTTATTTTTTTATGATTAATCATGGTTCTAAAGTTTAAATGTTCAATGAAGTAATCAGGTGATACTGTATAGATATATATCATTCCTCAGATTCCTTACACTCTTGACATTCTTCTTCCTGATTATCACAAGCCCCAGATTTCTCAACAGGTGGTTCTACTTCTTCGCCTTTCAAAAGACCATTTTCGCCCTCTTTCACTCTATCAACATGTCCTAGATTCTTCTCCTGTTGTGTGAACAAAACATCTCTAACACGTCTCTTTAGAATCTTTGAATCTGGAAACCCACCATCAATGACCCGATCCCAGATAATCGTACCTTTGACATCTTCAGGATTGGAGTAAGTGACCACTTGGAAAGTCCCTGATTCGGAAGGTTGTAATGAAATCTCACCAATATCTGAAGAAAACGTTTGGAAAAGTTCAGATTGATACCATGTGGCTCTAAGTGTCCATTTACACTTTGTACAGAACTTGATGACGATTCGTGGATATTGGTTCATATTTATAACCAATTTGGCTCTGATATTGATCCAGATATATATATTATGTATACTGAACAGGTCTCTATTAAATAAGCGGGACTGAGAATTTACAGTGTTGGTACTGTTTAAAGATAATTTACATGATAAAAACCAAAGAAGTTTCAGAATTGAACTATCTTCAAGTCACATGACCTGACGCAATTTGTGGCGGCACGGGGTCAATCTGACTACTATTTATTATTACAATGACACAAACAACCAGGCACAGGACAGATACCACTTGTTTTAAACCACTCAATAGCATGGCCGGCATGCATTCCATGGTTACAACTGAGACAAAAACTAGGCCATTCTTCAAATTCCGACAATTTCAATCCTTCGACGGTTTGATGATCTTGGAAATCCAAAGGTAACGGTTTGCCCAATGGTAAGAGACAGATAGCACAGTTTGGTAATGGCGAGTGACAGTGTGGACATGAAATCAATGTACGTAGAGACGGCGAGGGGATCTTGCAGTTCGAGGCTGCTGCTGAAGAAAAAGAGGTCAATTGGTTGATGGATTGATCGTAATTAGTCCCTGAGCCTAATGTATTGATGGTAGTTTGCGTGGAGGTTCGTAAGGGGGAGATTTTGCTGGCCGGTGGATTTGCTATGTTTTTGTTACATTTGATGCATTGTAGAGCGACGGTTGTTCCCTGTTTGGCAGTCTTCAGAGTTGGAGCTGCAAATTCAGACTTCTTGGAAAGCTTAACCCTGGCAACGTCAAACCTAGCACGTCTTGAAAACATCTTCCAGCTGTTCAACAGCCGTCTGTAAGAATCAACCCAGTGGTCGGCCCTATCGTCTTTGAAGTACTTTGGACACGAGAAACTGGTGATCAAGGCAGCGGTCTGAACATCACTGGTTCTGTCCACATAGCTCTGTAGCAAGTCTATGCCCTTGGGAGTGACACCGGTCAAGATCAACCCTTCCAGTTCACCTCTGGAGATGTACTGTTGGGAGACTTTGTATAGGAAGTTGCTCAAGTCGGCATCCGAGAGACATCTCAAGGCAACACCAAGTCTCTCTCTCAAGGGGATCGAGCTCTCGTCCAAAACAACCCACCAATCGTCATCGGCAATGTAGCCGAAGATGGCTCTTAGATACGGATCCTCGATCTCACTTGTGATGGTCCGGCATTGGTCTCTCCACAGGTTGTCGCCCGTGTTGGCCTTCTGTTGGATCAGATAGCCTGAGATCGCAGTGCCCATCAGCTTCAACTTGGTGGAGGTTGCATGCGCCAAGATGTCCACGGCTTTAGGAATGTCGCCAATGAAGAACGCCCAACCAGCAGCCTTGGTGGTTTGTCCAGCCTTGATAAGACGCGTGTACATTTGGTTCAACTCCTCGGTGGAGAAATACCAGCCGGCAACAAGCATACATAGTCTTCTCTGCGGTTCTCTTTCGGACTTCACAAGCTTGATGTTCTTCAAGTTTCTCGAGCTGGTCAGGATCTTGTTGATTTTATTCTTCAGCTGATCGTTGGAGTTGCGATGACGGACGTTTAAAGCCGTGCTGCTGATATTTCCCTCCCAAATACCCAGCACACCTTCAAACGAGAGATCCAAATCTCCAGCAGTCATCAAACCGGAATCAGCGGAACTTTGGGCGATTTCTAACCAACGCCACGTGCTTCTTAAGAAAACATTGCTTTCAATGGTTTTCAACTGGTCCAAAACTTCTCTGTTTGTGATACAGTTCGTGCCGTAGCCCAAAGAGGCTCTTCTTCTCATGGTGACACTGATGTCGTTCTCCAAGACTTGAGGCACTGTGTAGAAGCCGGAATTGGAAGCAGTCGAGTCCTCTTCGTCCCAGCCTTCGTCATCGTCATGGTTCCGGAAATCGTCCGTGTCGTTGAACGTGTCGTTGCCAAACGAAGAGAGCCGTCTTCTGTGCTGGATATGGTAGCTTACTCCAGTGACAGCGGCAGCGGCACTGTTGATGGAATTGAATTGGATTTGTGGCTGAGTAGTGTCATTCAACTCTTCCATCTTAGCGATTGTTGGCAGATGTTGTTTGTTGTTTCTGTTCAGAGCGGTGTTGTGCAAGCTTTCACAAAGACTCTTATCGACCGACTCGTTGCATGCGCCATAGAGCCCTGCAAAGAAGAAGTCGTTGAACGAACTGAACTTAACCGTAGTTTGGCCCTCGGTGACAGGCATCTTGTACACAGACCCGGATTGTCTTAAACACACCATCGTCAGCCCGAGATCCTCTTTGCAGTAGTCGAAGGACACGACACGGTCGTATTTCGCAGGGACGTCTCTGACATTGGCAACAAACAACGTGTCGTTTAGGTTCGATTTGGAGGAGCCTGGAATCAACCCAGTTTGCCATCTTCTGATCAACTCGCCGTTATGCAACGTGGCAAACTCCCCTCTTCTATTTGTGGAGTATCTGATCCCGAAACTGTTTGTCCTTCTCTTTGTGGTATCGCCTAGAACTTGGTTGAAGGTCAACAAAGGATCAACCAATGAACGACGATCGTACATGGACAACGTCCCGTCTTCAGAGTACGAAGCAAAGTGATAATGGTTGAACGGATCAGGAGTGATCCCCCACGCGTTCCGGGTGGAGATCTGGGACACTGGCTGAGACACTCTGATGTCGATATCACGGAGAAACTTCGAACTGCCCACGATTAGATTGGTTTCGTTGTAGAAAATACAAGACGCCACGGATTCATTTGGAATGAATTGGAACGTTGGCTGAGAAAGCTCCTGGTACGCGGTCTTGGAGTACTGGTTGATGTTGTAGATGTAGAGAGAGTTCTCATTACGTGCCTTAGTGAACCCGACCGCCAATAACCCTTGGGTACTGAAGGTGATGGCATTGTTTGGTCTTTCCTGCTTGATCTCAGTGACGGAAGATTGCGAGTTGATGATATCAAACACTTTCACCACCCCGTCACCTTGACCCACCCCGACTATCCCGATGTCGCTTGGGGAGTAATCAATGCTTGTCAGAGTGGCGAACCCTTTCCTTGTGTTCAATTTAAGAATATCTTCATCTGAATTGCTGTGTTTATCCGTTTGAGTTCTATAGTATGACACTTCATCTGCTAAGATGTTTATAGACACAAATTGGTTCTCGCCTGGCTGATCCCAGTGATGGGTATTGATGATTTTACCCATAGTCAATTGGTGAAAGATCTGGTTGTTTCTCTTAAACCTTTTTCTCAATTGCCAACTTTGAACTTTTACCACCTAACATTAGTATATTATTAATTTGATGGTTTCAAAATGGAACCCAAATTTACATCCTGACATCTTCTGGAGGTTTACCAGTGGAAAATGACAGGTAGCTAATATGCCAAAATAGATCAACTCCATGGTTCTGTCATTCAATCTCGGTTAAAGATAGGGGGGGGAGTTTTTCCGAAGAAGAAGAAGAAGAAGAATTTCTTTTAGCCCCTTCAGATTCATAGGCTATAATAAAATTAACCGCAAATTATATATATATATATGAACTCTAAAGGATTTTCATACAAAAAACCTAGGGGAAATATCAAGAAATCCACAAGATTAGAGATTAATTTTTTTATTTGTTACTATTATACCAATTATTTTGAATAAACCATAAGTCCTTTAACTCTCCTGTTTAATTGGACCATCGCTTAAAAAGAAAAACACACGTACACCCACACAAAAAAAAGGTATATAATCCTCCGAGAGCCGATCCTGTGTTTTTTTTGAAGAACCACTTAGTAAGGCAGTAGCCGAATTAGCTTTTGCGAACGTCGTGCAATTGATAGAGAAATATCGCGAAAGTTGCTGCTTTTGGATCAGACGTAGAGGAAAAGTTCGGTTCCGAAACGCTAAGCGAGTTCAATTTTTTAAATTGATGATCACAAATTATTTGGGTGGGACGTAGCAGCGCTATATGCAGTGTGTGTGTGTGTGTTAGTTTGTTTGAAAAAGAAAAATACCGATTTAATAGAAACGTTTTTTTATTTAAACCTTTCCAACACACACACACACACATTTAGGAGGGGCCATACCTTTGTTTTTAGGCTTTTTCTTCCAATTGTTTGCAATTCCATCTTCATAAACTCTCCATCACAATGCTCAGAACTGCCTTCAACGTCCAAAGAAGAACCTTCGCCACCCAAGCTGCCGAATCCGTCTTACCAAAGAAGTACGGTGGTAGATACACCGTCACTTTGATCCCAGGTGATGGTATCGGTAAGGAAATCACCGACTCGGTCGTCGAAATCTTCCAATCCCAAAGACTACCAATCGACTGGGAAACCGTCAACGTCACTGGTGGTGAAGACTCCAAGGAAGGTGTCAAGGAAGCCGTCCAATCTTTGAAGAGAAACAAGGTTGGTTTAAAGGGTATCTGGCACACCGATGTCTCCAGATCTGGCCAAGGTTCCCTTAACGTTGCCTTCAGAAAGGAGTTGGACATCTACGCCTCCTTGACCTTGATCAAGAACATTCCAGGTGTCAAGACCAAGTTGGAAGGTATCGACTTGGTTCTTATCAGAGAAAACACCGAAGGTGAATACTCTGGTTTGGAACACGAATCTGTCCCAGGTGTCGTTGAATCCTTGAAGATCATCACCCAACACAAGTCCGAAAGAATCGGTAAGTTCGCCTTCGACTTTGCCAAGAAGAATGGCAGAAAGCAAGTCACCGTTGTCCACAAGGCCAACATTATGAAGTTGGCTGACGGTTTGTTCAGAAAGACCATCCAAGAAATCGGTGCTGAACAATACCCAGAAATCGTCACCAAGGACATCATTGTCGACAACGCCTCCATGCAAGCCGCCTCCAACCCACAACAATTTGATGTTTTGGTCACTCCAAACTTGTACGGTGCCATCTTATCCAACATTGGTACTGCCTTAGTCGGTGGTCCAGGCTTAGTTCCAGGTGCCAACTACGGTAGAGAATTCGCTGTTTTCGAGCCAGGTTCCAGACACGTTGGTTTAGACATTGAAGGTCAAAACGTTGCCAACCCAACCGCCATGATCTTATCCTCCGCTTTAATGTTGAGACACTTGGGTTTGAACACCGAAGCCGACAAGCTTTCCAACGCTGTCTACAAGGTCATCAAGGACGGTAAGACCACCACCAGAGACATTGGTGGTTCTGCTTCCACCAAGGAATTCACCCAAGCCATCATTGCTGAATTGAACGCTTAAAGTTTAAGATAAAAGTTTTTTTTTTATTTTGTCTAAGTTGTATATTTTGGGTTGTTATTGTGTGTTTCTGTTCAAAGAGAGGTTGTGTATGTGCTATGCTCTTTCTTTCTCTATAGATTTTTTTATTTCTAGATATTCTATAAATTGTATGTACGAAGAATCTTCTTCTTTTTTTTTTTGTCCAATATCATCATCAATTCGGCTTCAAATTCATTACTTAGGTGAAGGTCACATGTGTTGGTTAATTGAACTGTGTAAAGTCTTTTGTACTCTTCTATAATCAGAACCATGCAATCTGATATTAATGATACTGGCAAACAAATCATTTCTTAGATCAATTTCAAATTCAACAGTCAATTTCTGGAATAACAAAGTCAACCAATGTTGGATCTCATCTTTGTAGCTTGAAGTTGTTCCTATTGGATTTGTCCTCCATAACAAAGGTCTGAAGAAATCAGAGATTGCGTCTTGAGATTTAGACGTTGTGAGGCGTAATGATAATGTTGGGAAATGTCTTAGGATTGTAAAGAATAGATCTGCGTCTGATTTGTTCTTGATTGAACATAGTTCCCTGAGAGAGTCGACTGAAGTAGAATTGCAATTGTCCGAGTCTAAGGAGATGGAAGTGAGATAAGAGTATGTCAGTTCAATTAAGTCTAACGATTTGAAGGAGAAGTATTCTTCAAAGATGATTGGTGCCAGTGTATGTTTCAAATATAACCTTTTGAGCGGCATCTCGTCAGAGTTAACTTCATTATTAAGTTTATTGACGTTTGTCAGTTTGATGAGTTGCTGGATATTAAAAGATCTTAAGGAAAATGAAAGGTCTGAAAATTTGATTCCCTTGTTGAGCTGTGACAAGAACTTTGCCAAGTCTGATAAGCTCCGATTTGTATCCTTTTCTTTGCCATTTGTGGATCTATTACTGTTGCTCCGGCTGCTGCCTCCGGTGCCAATGATCATAGCACCATCGTCAACATCATAGAGCAGATCGTAACTGGATTGGAATTGTTTAATCAGCGAGTTCCGAGTCCCTATAATCTTAAACTTAGGCTCTGAGAATCCAGTATTGATCACCGTCTCAAAATTAGCGATATCAACAACAGGATAATACTCCACCATACCGTCGTATAGTTCGTTTTTCATGAACCCGTTGAAAAGCTCTGTTAAGGACATTACGAAATCAGTAAGGACTTCCGCTGATTTGGTCTCTGTGTGTATGATAATCGTAAGATCTGATAGGGGCTGTTGAATGGATGTTGTAAGCTGTTTGAGGAAGTTTAGAACATAAGGACCAATTGATTCAGGTATGACGAACTCATTATCTGGAAGTGTCAGACTTTGAACATCAAGTGGATTTCCTGTCAAATTGCTAAACGCCAGCATTAATGTTTGTGAACTTGGTCTTTTGAAATAACTTGTCAACACTTCAGCCATCACTTCTTTCAAAAACCCAAACCATCTCTGAGTGATGGCAAATGTGATAGATCGTACACTGAATATACTATTATTATTATTATTATTATTATTATTACTATCACTGCCACCAGAACATGTCCTTGTCAGAGTATAGAGAAATAGAACTGAATCTGCTTCGTCATGATCAAGGATTGAAACTTTCCCTGCTTGATCGTAAGACTCCTCGCTCTCTTCACTGATTGTGAAGTCCATGAACAAGCCATCTTGCACAACAGGCGGCGTTACCATATATTGGTTGTTCGGGTCCTTATAAAGAATCACCAGATGGAAATCATCATTGAATCTCTCCGACGTGGTCCTTTTATGATCAGAGATAAGCAGATCTGGTAACCCTCTCAAGGGGGAAGTGGCGTTACTGTAACTATGCAGATTGGTGGCAGATCCAGGGATACGACGCGGTACCTGATGCTTAATAACTGCGCCATTCTCAGAGTCATATTCAGTTAGAATGATATGGTTTAGCCATTGTGGTTTTGAAGAAGATTCAAAGGATGAAAAACTCGTGGTTCTGCTATGTTTAAGTGATCTGAGTTCTTCAACTGTACTGGGAAGTTTGAAAGGGGCGGAACTGGACTTCTGTGAGTTTAAGCTTGTGTTCTTGTTCATTGGCGGAGGTGGGATCAATCTCAACTATAAAACAAAGAACTAGGACATACAGACTTGTGGATAAGAACAAAATTGATATATATATTGTATGATTGTATGTATCAATTGTTTGTCTGCAGTTGGTACCTTTTGCTTGCAGGGCTATTATTAGTGGGAGGTCGGTGGGGCCACACTTTCTCTCTCCACCCCATGACAGATCAATTGCCTATATGGGCATTTAAAGTATCTTTTTGCCCCAATTGGGAAAGTTTTGTGTTACCTTCCAAAAACCGCGCGTACATAAAGTTAAATAATTATTGAACAAATAATATTAATATTTTTTCATCCGAATTATAACACTGATGGCCTCTTAATCCAGAATCTTTAAAACTTGGAAGTATCACACACACAAATTTAACATTATCTATGAATTATCACACTAAGTTGAAGCTTGTATATTCGCACTTAATGAGCTAGCACAAGAAGCAGATGGACCGTCACAAAGGAAGGGCTATCAAAGTAAATTTCTTACATATGATTACATTAAATATTCTGAGCTTGTGGATGTGTTGGTCTAGAAAGATGTCCGGATGTACATTCTATAACCAATACGATCACTAGAGAATCTTTAAGGACAAAATACTTTTGTCATGTATATGCAGTTTGAAAAAAGAAGTTCTTTCTGTGCAAATTTAATTATTAATCGTACTTGGCTAAATGAGAGATCAAAATTTCTAGCTTATAAAAGGACACTCATGTATAGATTCTATATTTCATCAATTTTCCAAAAACGCTAAATCACATAGTCCTAATTGATCACACAAAGACCAAAAAAATACACACAACAAGAATACTGATCTTAAGCACTTAGAGAATGTCTATATCAAACAAATTTCCAAATGAACTTCTTATGGAAGTCATGTCACACTTAAGATTGAAGGACCGTCTATATGTCAATGACAAAGTTCCAGAACTCAAACGTCTAAGCAGTGATGCATACATGATCTTTTATCATAAGGAGTCAGACTTGGTAAGATTTATGAACTATAAACGTACCAGTGACAACATCTTCAAGGTAAAACTACCGTCAAGATTCACTTCAAAGAACTTTGACAAATATATCCAATTTAAATCTTTTAATAATCTAATTAAAGATTCAATGAAACACCTAGAAAATACAGGACATACATCTGTCACTCTTGAGTTCCTATTTGATATGGATCAGCCTTCGTTGTACCATACATTGCATGTATACCAGGGTATAGCCCCATTTTTTTTTCGTTGGAATTCCACACAAACTCCATATTGTGAAAAGAAACATTTATATCAAAACAATCACAAAGAATAGAGACCAGAATATTGGGCTCTTTGAATATAATCTTAACACCACTATAAGCTACGACAAAGAGTTGGAAACCATAATGTTTGATACACATGAACCAATATACCTCTTTCCCGCAAGAAGGGGGGGGGGGGCAACCATTCTCATTTTGTGAGAGGTTCAATGGCATTTACAGAGAGCCATCAAGAGTATCGTAAACCTGCAATATTAGCCTGTGATAGAAGAAAAAGGTCTGACTTGAAGCTTCGCTTTTTGTTTTTGGTAGTAAAAATTTTGGCAACTAAGAGTAGACATAAAAATATTAAGCCATTGGACAAGAGCCAATTGGAGAAGTTCAATGGAGGTTCTTTAGATAACGTTCAGCTAAGATATCTTGCTGCTAATAAAGAGGCAAAACTGGGAACTGATAAACAACATATTTACTATGAGTCATTGAAGAATTTCACCGAAAAGAGCCTTAACACAGTGGCAAACACAAAAACAAAAGAGACGATAAAGAAGTTGTTGGACGCTGTATGTTCGAACAATCTTCCCTTAACTGCTGATAAAGAATTTAACAGCAACAATATTCAGAGGAATAGAAGAAACAAACTTCGCCCGATACATGGAGTTTCAGTTTTTTGAATACTTGGATAGGAAGACTGATTTCGAAGAAAGAAATGAAAGATACATGAAAGGGTTTGAGTGTTTTGATAATGGACTTGGTCCTTTGATACCTTCAAGTGATACTGATGATACAGAAGATGAAGGCACAACGGATGACCCATACAATCCAGGAGAACAAATATCTTACTTTATTGATGCTTGTATAATGGCTGTTAAAGAACAAGCACAAACAAAGAGATCCAAATCTATCAGGGTTAATATTTTACACGATATTCCAGATGACACTGAACATAATAGAGAGGCTCGAAAAGGTTTCTTTGACACTGAAGTTATGATATGTCGATATGCCGATTTATAAACAACGTAATTAACCATGAAAATATTATAAAGTTAATCCTTTTCCATTTAGAAGATATGTTAGATCGAATGTTTTGAACAAGAAATGGGCTTGGAATCTGAGAAAGTTTGTCTCTTCCATAGCACCACAAATTCTAGATCGGTGAAGTTGTCCAATCGAATATTCAAGAATGTCTCTCACGCTTAGGTTCTATTCTATTTGTTTTTAAATGGTAATATTACTTTTTATATTCTATTTCATTGCTATTCAATACACATATGGGTTCTGAGAAATCATAAAACAGTAGTCCAAAGGGATCTAAAGCCCCCCCTCTCGAACTAGGAGCTATCATCCCAATCCTCCAAGGAATCAAGAACAAAGTCTTGGATTTCTTCAAATCTCTCCCTTAACAACTCATCAACACCATCGGTATCACCTCTGATAACTCTACCGAACTTTCTTCTAGGTCTTTTAGCAGCAGTATCGTCACCACCACCACCAGCAGAACTAGAAGTAGTACTTCCCCAACATGGATGATATTTGGATGTGAAGACCAAGGAATTCTTATAGAACCATTCGGTCATGGACTCATCGACCAGTGGCACCAATTGTTTCAATGGGGCCCTGTTAACGACTGAGATCACAGATTTCACCAACGATCTCGTATCTCTGTGTCCTATTAGATGGACCAATCCAGCGTACGATTCGCCCAGGCCTATCAGATTGATCTTTGAAACTTCAAAGTATTGGATGTAATTATCCCAGAGATACAGAAGAATCTCCTGGGTCGATGTGGAAGAGTCATCTCCTAATAGAATCTCTGGCACGTTGATATCAATGACACCGTGGCCTTCTTCTTTAATACACCAGGAAATCAAGGACGTTGTTGAATCGATGATCAGCGATTGGGTTGGGTTTATGAGGCCTGTCAAGGGATCAACCTTAGCCCAGACTTCTAGTGGGTCATGGACAATTATAGTGATGATGCTGGCTTTGAAGATGTCTGGCGTGGACAGGATTTGCTCTTCATTGACTGTGTTTGTAGGCGTCGAGAGAATTGGGAGAGGAATGAACTTGAACTTGGCGTATAGCTCCGAGCATTGCTTGGTTCTGATGAGCTCCTGGAGGTTGAAATGGTTGGAGTAATCGGACTGGATTGTTGGTGGTGCGTGTTCAATGGCGGCATGGTGAGGCTTGAGGATTTTGAAGTGCGCTGATTGGATACGCTTCACTTCTTCTATGGTGTGGACCGTTTCCAGTTTAGGAATGGTTGTCTTCAACAGTTCTGGGGGTTCTCCAAGCAGCACCTTAGTGACCGCCAAAGCAGAGATGGCAATGGAATCCAAGTTGTACCCGCCCTCCAACACCACAACCAAGTTCCCCCTGGCCAAACTCTTCAACATATGTGTCATGTGTCCATAGCCGGCAGGGGAAACGTGGCATTGGCCAATCATATCGCCATCAGCGGCATCGAACCCGGAAGAGATGATCACCAAATCAGGATCAAACTCGTAGCACATCGGCATGATCACCTCCCGAAAGGCATACATATAATCAGCATCTCCCATTCCTCCAACGGGCCAGGGAATGTTCACATT
This sequence comes from Waltiozyma chaumierensis, assembly GCA_030566875.1. NCBI lineage: Eukaryota > Fungi > Ascomycota > Saccharomycetes > Phaffomycetales > Wickerhamomycetaceae > Waltiozyma > Waltiozyma chaumierensis. Next base: position 67,388 of record JAKUBK010000144.1, on the reverse strand, counting down.
TGTACCAACACCGGCACCCGCACCGAGTTGGTCCATATCACCAGCCTTGGTCCCAGGGTAGTACTTCCCCAGCTCAAATCTATGCAGCGAGATGTAAAGCACCCTTGGGTCATCATAGAAGGCCTTTTGTGTGCCATTGCCGTGATGGACGTCCCAATCAACAATGACGATTTTCTTGACAGACTCGGGGTAATTATGAAGGATGTTCTTGGCTGCCACAGCAACGTTTGAGAACAAACAGAACCCGCCTGGAGAATCTGGTTCAGCATGATGGCCTGGAGGACGAACCACAGCCAACGCATTCTTCACTTTCCCTTCCACAACAGCCTTGCATGCTTCGATTGACCCACCACAACTTAATTTTGCCCCCAACAAGGAGTCGTTGTTGAAATAGACGGAATCCCCCTTCTCTGTTGACTTCATAAGATCTTCCTTGGACATGGCAGTCGTTGATTCCAGGAACTCCAGATGCTCCTTAGTGTGCACAAGCAAGATCTCTTCGGCTGAAGCTTCTCTAACTGGGATCTTCAACATCAAGTCACCGATATCGTCTATTCCGGAAAGCGTAGGATCGTTGACCAATCCTGATTCCGCCAAGATCTTATAAATACGATAGATACGACGCGGGTCTTCCGGGTGTGGGTCAATGTACTCGTGATACGAGGTGAAGATCTTAGCATGGTATCTCATTCTTACGTCGTAACATAGACCGGTCTTAAGTGGCGTGTAGAAGGTTTGAGGCTTGGTTGGCGGGACAATGATGCTCTTAACTGAAGCAAATGTGCTGGAGCTCTTGGATTCAATGTTGGTGTATCCGGTTTCTTGGGTCACTTCATGGTATTTCCTCTTCTCTGAGGATGTGCTTGATTGAGGAGTAGTTTCATCTTGTTCGATTTTGGTGATTGGTTCTGGCTCTTGACTGGAGCCATGAGACTCGTTTGAAGGTGTGTCTTGGATCATGGGATAGTCAGTGTCTTCAGCAGTATTGATATTGGTACTGGGAGTGCCCTGTTCTTCTTGAGTATCACTCATAGTTGATACTGTGTTGGTGTGTGTGTGTGTGTTTAGAGTATATTCAGGTCTTTTCAGTGATCCTTAGACTTTGGTTTAAGATATGTTATCGAGAGAATTGAGTTGGTGGAAGCCTGTAATAAAATTCAATAAGCACTTGTAGTTGTGAAGTATATCAATTCAAAAGCAAATGTGAAAATAGATTGAACTTTGTAAGGGCATTTGCCAATATTGATGAGCCAATTTGTTTACTTTGCCAAATTTCAACAAAATGTCACCAAGGCCCAAATTATGAACCAGTTAGGCATAGGCGGTACGGCCAACAAGACAGCAGGTCACGTGGGATACTGGTATATCATAATCTTTAAAGGTAATTTGAATATATAAATTACAAAAAAAAAAATAGAAGTAAGCAGATTTCAGGCTCATAATTCGATGATCAAACCATATGTGTTATTTTTCTTAAAAGTGATTTATATAAATAGTCTTTTAAATTCGGGGAGTTTGGTATATGTACTGAGATCGAGAAGGTCTTTTAAAGACATGTGAGTGATATACGTTAACGTAATTCATTAAGATCAAATTTCGTTTGGAAATTTGGTTGAGAAATACATTTTAATTCTTAATATTGCTAATTAGCTTAATTGCTAATTCTTATATTCAAATTTTGCACGGATTTTAAAGACTTCTTGTGAATACGTTTGAAATATGAGTATCGATCAGTACTGGTACTATAGTTAGCTGTATCCATGCATAAAACTGTCAGGTCAGCGCCGTTTTATATTTACTTTCTCTCTTATAGAAACTTTAATGATTTTCACAAATTAAGAACAGAAAGAATTATTGTTCTTTTGCGGTTTGATAGTTCATAATAATTAATGTTGTTACCAAATTGAAAGGTTCATCACATTAATATCTCCTTTTCTCAAATTGTTCTGCCACAAAAGACCGGGTTGTACTCCGGTCGGTGTTCGGGTGTTGGAGAGTACTTTTGAACGACGCATCACATGAACAAAAATCCAGATTTGCACAAGTAGTTATAAACAATCTATTGACTAATTTGCTACCACAGAATTACCAGAACCATGTCCAAGCAACAAATCAGCAAGGCTTACCAAAACCTACATAACCAGCTGTTGATCAACATCAAGCAGGCCACAATCAAGCAAACTGCCGAAGACACCAAGAAGCGTATTTCTTTATTGACATATCAACGTATCAATGCCTTAAGAGATTCTGCCCCAGATGCCAATGTCAAGGTGATGGAGATCAACCGTAAGATCGATACGTTGAAGAAAGCCTCCAATGATCCAAAGGTTCAGATCGAAGAACAACTATTGAATGGTTTAAGGTTGGACCAAACTGAAAGAAACGAAAAACATATTGATGATGTTGCCAACTATTTGGGTTATCAAAGAACGTACCAGGAATTGATTGAAAGATATAATCCAGGTTTGACAATGACTCAGAAAGATAAGATTAGAAAGACTGCTAATAAGGTTGGTTTCGCCTTACCAAAGACTGTCGGGTCTGAATAATCTTACTGGAACCAAGACGTCTGTTTAATATATGTACATAGATTCATAAATATTTAAAGCTCTCCCAAATGATTTAGATTATTTCTATATATTAGGAACGATACTTGTCCTTGAGTTCAGCCAACTGTTTCAACTCATCATCACTAGCGTCTCTTTCAAATAGAACAGCAAAGAACCCAATACCACCATCTTCTTTTGGATTAGCTCTAACACAACCACCAGCGACTCTCTCTGGAAATTCAACCTTGCCTTCGAACTCTTCCACAATACCTCTACGTGGCCACATCGGTATCACACGAGATCTGTTAGCAACCTTCCAGCCTCTTTCCTTCACCTTTTCATCATTCAACAAATCAATAACGACTCTTTCATTCTCTTGAGCATGGATAGAACATGTGGAATAGACGACTCTTTGAACCGCTGGGAAGGACATAGCATGCTTGACAATGGTGGCCTGGAACGCAGATAGCTTGAGCAATCTTTCTTCAGAGTACGACTCCTCCTTATCGTCTTCGTCATAAGCACGACCAAAGATACCTGATCCCGAACAGGAAGGATCAACAACCATGCCAGTGACTTCAGGGAAATCTGCAGGGTTGGATTGTGTGAAATCACCAACGTTAACAGTGACAGAAGAAGCACCGGCTCTTTCAACCATATGTTTCAAAATTCCAGCTCTTTTAATATCTCTTTCAAAGGCATTGATTTGACCCTTTGCGGTCTTGACATATGTGGCCAGATGAGTAGTCTTGTTGCCTGGGGCAGCACAGGCATCGATGATCTTTTCTTCTGGTGATGGGTTCAACATATGTGCTGGGAAACAAGAGGCTCTGTCTTGGATGACAACTTGACCCATGACGTATGGATGCATTGATGTAAGCTTCGTTGTTGGATGGATGCCGTATAGATTTGGAATGTATGGATCTTTGAAAATTGTGCCTGGTTTGATCTTAGTGATTGAATTGACCTCTGTTAGATGGGAGAAATGCTTCTCGAGGAAGACGTCAAGATGTGTGATCTTCAAAGTGTTCACACGGAACCAACGAACTGGAGTATCGTCGTCTTCCACTAACTCAGACAGATTCTTAACCTTATGTTTAAGTTTCAACTTGACGTATTCAGCTGTAAGTCTTGTTTTATGTTTCAAAACGGCTTCTTTCAAAGGTGTCTTACCCATTTGGATTCTCCCAGATTTCGAAAGAAGTAAGTCATGAGTCAATAATAGAGCCTGTGGTTCGGTGACGGATTTCTCCAATTTCAAAAGCTGTGCTTTCTTGATGATTTCCAAGAGATATTTCTTATATTTTAAAGTCGAAGATACCAATGCAAAAATATGTTTAGGATTAGTTTGTATCTTCTTTGCCTTGGAAGCGGCAAAAATACGGTTCTGAAGCGACCCATGTTTATCAGTGGTGCTTAGAAACTGCTCTGCTTCTTTGTAAAGTTTAGACATTCTTGGTTTGTGTGTGTGTGTGTTTTCAATAAGCTATAAACAACACATAAGGCTTAAATCGGATTGATGATATTTAATCAAAATATTTTTTTTTTCCAGGTTTGTAAAAGTAGATGAGATGTCTTGATGTTTTTTTTAACGCTGTGCCCGTGCCTTCATGGCAGTCTTCTCCACATTTTGGGTATTGATTTCCCAATTTCTCCACTTTTCACCATACTCTTATAAGTCCAAAATACACCAAAATCATTAAACATGTACTAGAACATTGTTAAACAATTACTTGTTCAATCTTGTACTACAAATTGGGGGCCTAGAAATTAGATCTAGATTCTAAAACCGTATAAAGTACTTAAGTAGTATGGGAACAATATACATCTGATCATTGAGCAAATCATAAGCACGAATGAAAAGGGGCCCAGTAAGATTTGGAAGAATATAATATATAACACTCAAACAACAGGCGGAGTCATTTCACTCTCCTGTGATTGAGAAGTCGAGATGTCGGCTCTCCCTCTGGCCTCGTCGATATCTAGTCCACCTGATACACGAGGCAAATCACCAATCTCGATAGGCCCAGACGATTGGTCATCTTCTTCTTCTCCTCCTTCAACATCGGTCTTTCTTGGAAGCTCCTCTTCATCCTCGTCCTCTTCAGACAACTCTTCATCATCAAAATCTTCTTCTAAATCACAAGTCTCTCTACAGTTTGGACACAGGAACTGTGGATAGCTCTTGATCAAGATCGGTCTGATACATTTGTAATGCCAACAATGTGAGCATGGCGACACAAACATGGCTTGGCATGGCTTCAACTCCGAGAGACATATGGCACATTCACCGGTGTTTTGCGTGTCTTCCGCTAGAGACATCTTAGTGAACTTCTCATGGATTTCTTTGTTGAATCTTTTGGCCTTTCTTTGCCATGACTTGTTCAACTCCACTTTCATCTTCACGCAGCGGAAGATATCTTCAATCCCACCCCTAAAATCCATCCCCAATTGTAAAACATCGCCATTGGTGAGCTGCATGTTCATGGAGTCAACCCCTGCAGGCGAAAGACGGATATGGTTCAAGAACGTACCTGAGGAAGACTTCAGATCCTTGATAAACCATTCACCGTTGGAATTGACGTGGAACTCGGCATGTGTTCTAGAAACAACCTTCGATTTGAACACAAGTGGGAGAGTGGAAATCTGAGGCGCGTTCACTGCATCTTTCACTTTATCTGTATATCTGGCAATGGTTAGCTTGGTGTCTGGCTTGACCTTTCTCAAGATAGGAGAGAAGTACAGAGCAGGAGAGTTGGATGAGTGGTCAATGAAGGGGGTCAATCTGATAGAATAGTTCCCATCAGAGTCAGGTTTGTTGACTGTTGTTGATTCCGGGATTTCGATACCTCTTGTTTGTAGCGAGCTGGACTCAATCGGAGTGGAAGAAAGATCCTCATTCAATAACGGATTGCTTTGGTTGTTATTGGATATTGTTCTCTGCGTCATATTCAGAACTGGCTGAAATCTGGATGCGGAGCTGGTGGCTCTTGATCTGGATGGAGATGAGTGGTTGGAATCATTGTTTGAAGGATACAACGCCCCAGGGAGATTGGAAGAGGAGTTGGAACTTGGAAGAAGGTTTGAGGATGAGGACGATCTTAGAGAGTTCGTGATATTGGAAAAAAAATTGAAGGAAGATGTTCTTCTTCTATTGGCTGGAAACGCTGGAGGGGTAGAGGTTCCTGGTGATGATGGTTGTTGGTGCTGGGTGTTCATATTGCTGTCTTAGGATCTGGGCTTGGCCGTCGTGGGTTTTAGTGAATCGGAGTTTGAGGATCCTAAAAGATATGGATGATTGAATAGGTCTGAAGTTTAAAGCAGTGGTAGATCCAATTTAAAAAAAAAAAAAAAAAAACTTTTTTGTTGTGTGGGGTTTCACAAACTGTCCAACTGATAGTTTTTGATGTATCTTTAATTTCTTTTCTGAGGCCCTTGCGTATACTAATTGAACTTCAGCCGCGAAGTAACAGAAGAAGAACAAACCTCAAAGTTAGAACAATTTGGATTTTGGAATGTTTTTTGTGTGTATATATATATATATCAAACTACTCTAGGACTTCTTCTGATATTTTATTAGGTGTTTTAGTTAAACAATATCCCCTTTCAATCTCAAATGTACAGCCTAAACTGGCTTCACTTATAGATCACCAACTAATTCCCGTTATGAGCGTTTGGTCTTTCCAGGCAAAAATAAAATTCGCGTAAAAGGCCTCCTAAAACTCTGGGAGAAAAAAAAAAGCCTGGGAAAGTCAGCGGCAAAATGAAATAATAACTTAAGGGGATGAACCCAAGTGGAAACAAGTGGAAACAAGTGGAAACAAGTGTACACAACTGTAGTGACTTCCACAACCGCTTACAATGGCAGAAACTGAACCTCAACACTCTGCTAGTGGTGGCACGATACCAGGGGACAATCAATCCATCATTGATCAGAATAATCAAACGCCCATAGAAAATAGTCGGACTGACCAAGAAAGCCCCTCAAATCATCAACAGACCTACTTAGATCCACCGATTGATCCGGATGAAGATGCAAATGTTTTAGTCACAGGTGAAGCTGTCTCCTTTGAATACGATAAAGAATCAGAAGCAGATGTCAACGGCAGTAAGAAGAAGAAGAAGAGAAAGAAGAAGAAGACAAAACAACAAGCCACGGACCAGCATGTTATTGCACACGACATGAACCTGGATGACCCTGATCTGGAATATCCGGACTCCAGAATACTGAAGCAAGACGTTAATGGAGATGTGATTGTTCAGCCACTGAATCCATCCACTATGGGCACAGTTCCTCCAGCATCTTCTTCCAGCAAAGGATCTAACAAGCCTGGAAGAAGGACCAGTTCAAGTAAGGGCTCTCATCATTCGCTTATACCAGAAGATCCGGTTCTATTGAACGCGGAGTTGAGAAACTACTGGCTATCAATGCCGCTTTCAGAGAAGAAAAGATTGTTGGAGTTAGAAAGAGAATCTGTTTTCACCATAATGAAAGACCAGCAACGCGTGACTTGTAACTGCTCCGTTTGTGGTAAGAAGAGAGAAATAATAGAACAGGAACTGAAAAAACTTTACGAGGAGTATTCCCATTCTATCGAGACCCAGAACTCAATCACACAGAGCTTATTTGATGTACAAGGACCAAATTCCGTTCCAAGCCCAACAAACAACTCAACCACCACACAACACCAACAAGACAATCATCAATCATACAAACCCACCAAACAGAGAACTCACAACGCCACATCCAGTAGTAATAATAATCATCATCATCATCAGCCTTCAGATTGCGAACCCCATATCATTCCACAACCAGCACTCGAAGAACGGAACAAGCAACAACCAAACCATAACGAAGCCCCACAGTTCAAAATCAAAATTGATCCTATGACAAAGGAGAAAACAGGCCTAATGTCCGTTGCAGAAGATTTACTTCACAATGACGGCAAAAAGTTTCTTGAAATGATGGAAAAATTGGCTGAATCCAGAATTCAAAGGGGCCAGAATATAAAACAAAGCTCTTCGAAACATTCGAACGTTATCAATAATAATCAGATAGACGAGGAGGAAAATTCAAACTATATGAACCATGGTGAGGATGATGAATACAACGAGGGCACGTATGTTCTGAAAGGTGCTGTTTCTGTGGACAACGAGCCAATCAAGGAACTGGCCCGTGAATTTATGATTCCACCAAAAGTCCCGCTAGAAGCTCTTTGCAATGAACCGAACTACAAAGAGGAGGAAGACGCAGATTACATTGATTCGGGAACGGACGAGAGTCAATCTGATGAGGAGTACCCCGGCTCAGAGGACGACGCTGCGGAGCTATACCAGGAGCTTGGTTGGTTGAAGGAGGATCTAAGCAGACCATTGGCCACTCTTGGCGGCAAGAGTGTTTCGGAGTTCCAATCTGAGATTGAGCATGCAGTCAAAATCCTAACCAATGGAACATACCAAGTCAACCGGGAGGAACTGATGAGTTCTGCCCATTCGCTGCTGTATGGGACTCTCCAACAAGAGTTTGACAAGGAGATGAAGGAGGAATTCAAAGATGTTTTCCAGCATGAGAAAACAGCCTCTAGACAAGGCGGTCCTAGAGCTTCTGCAGCAGCAGCTGGTGGTGGTGGTATGTTTCATTTGCCACCAACAGACAATAATCTAGAAGGAAATTTGCAAGAACTGACTGTTGGTGTCGAAGTTGATCAATTGCATGACGATGGTCAAGAAGGTTTCGGTTCTGATGAGGAGGAAGAGGAAGAAGAAGAGGAAGAGGAAGAGGAAGAGGAAGAGGAAGAGGAAGAAGAAGAAGAAGAAGACGAGGATGAGGGAATTTTCGAAGATACTGATGAAGCTGACGAGGTGGAAGGTTCTGAACCTGAAGCAATCAACGAAGAGCAGCAGCTTCAAGAAGGACGTGCCATGCTCCAGTTGTGCACCGCCAAGATGTTGAGGCAAAGTCTTTTGGAATCTTACAAGGAGAAGAAACGCCAGGACTACCTTGACTCGTTCCTTGAAGAACTTGAGAACGAAAATGAGCAACAGAAGGCGGCACAGGAGAAGAAGCAAAGAGACAAGGAGAAGAAAAAGGAGAAGAAGAGACAGCTGCAGGCCCAGAAAGAAAAGGAGCGTCTGGCTAAGGCTGCCGAAGAAGAAAGAATCAAGAAGGAAAAGGAGGAGGAAAGTAGGAAGAAACAAGAGGCCCGTCGGAAGAAAAAGCAAGAAGAAGAACGCAAGAAGGCTGAGGAAAAGCTCCGCAGAGAAGAGGCAACTGAGAGAAATCGAAGGGCCAATGAAGAGAAGCGGAAAGCACTTGAAGAAGCTAAGCGTTTGGAAGAAGAAAAGAGATTGGCCAAAGAACAGGAAGAGAGGTTGGCCAAGGAGGAGGAAGCCAGACGAATTGCCGAAGAGAAGAGACTCATTGAAGAACAGGCTAGGTTGAAAGAAGCGGAAGAACTCAGAGCAGAAGAACAAAGAATCAAGGAGCTTAGACGCAAAGAGGCATTGATCAACAAATCGCCGTTTATTCAACACAAAGCCCCAGTTTCTGTCCAATCCATCTCATCCACGGCTTCCTCCACGCCACCATTCTACCAGCCACCGCTTGCAAATGGTATGAACCATTCTTCGAACTTGTTCAGCAACGCTGCGGCTTCCAAATCGACTTGGGCCAACGACACAGCTTTGGATTCCAGCAATTTGATGGGTAATTTCGGGGGTGTCAACACTACTTCTTCTATTTTCAACAATCAAGAGTTATTCGGAAACATTGGCAGACGAGTCACACCAGACCCGCTAACATCGTCGGCTTCTTCTTCTTCTTCTTCTTCTTCACACGCACGTACTATCAACAATACTCCAATTGAGTTGATCTCCAATGGATTGGCTAATGTGAATTTCGAACCTCCTTCACAAGTCGCCACACCAAGCCACAACAACAACAATAATAATAATATTGCGCAACTGGATCCATTTGGTAGCCAGAGAAGCTCTGTGTCCTTTGGTACATCCAAACTATGGAACACCAATGGGACTGGAACTACAAATGCGCCAAGCAACTGGAATCTTGGGGCTGGTGGTTCAGGCTTATGGAATAGCTGCACCTCTTTGAACATGAATAATAATCCACCGCTTTCGGCTCATAACCCGATGGTGTTTGCTCCAGCGCAACAACCGGTGCAGCCTCCAATGTCTGCTCACTCGAACCAATCCAACGATTCACAGCTCTATGACATCATCAAAAGCTACCAATCATCCATTCGGGACACATACTTCAAATGGAATCAATTCCACACCGAAGGAGGATTTGTCACATTGGAACAGTTGTGGAGCCTTTGGACGACTGAGAACCCGCTGTATCAAGATGTTACCAGAGAGCTCTTCCGTTCTATCGTGGAGAACAAGAATGGGAGTGTTGAATTTGAATTGCTGAACGATGCTAATAAGTCGCCTTATTCCTTTGTTAGAATTGCACAGAGGATGGCTTTCCCACCGAGCCAGATGAATCCAATGACAGTTCCACCTGTGTCTCTGAACGGATCGGCTCCTAATTCAGGCTTCACGCCATGGGGCAATGGCTTTTGAATATATACATATATATATAATTTTAACTCTTCATGTCCTTTATCAATACAGATGTATTATATACAACTACTGGATGGGCCTACCACATTCTCTGCCACAAATTAGTGATTGCACCTTTTCTTTCGAGGTTAGGCATAGCGACCCAACTAACCACAACAATACCATAACAAGCTAGAAAGATAGGATGTAGGATCCAAGTTCCTGTGAATTGGGAAGCAATACCAATGGCAAAAGGGATGGCAGACCCGCCAGAAGATCCAAAGGCTGTCCCCAAAGTCATGGCACAGAACTTGATTTTTCTTGGGAGAATCCTTGTGACAAGCGTAACCATCATAGGATAAATGGGACCAATCAACAGCCCAATTAGAGAGGCAAAGACCGCAGAAGCAACCACAGAAGGAACCAACCAAGCCAAAAGGTCCAAAACGATGATCAAGATCGATATAATGAGAATCGACCGGCGAACTGAGAATAATCGACAAAGATTATGAGTAAGGAACAACCGACCAAGTGCCACACCGCCCCAAAACCCAGAAGAAATATAACCAGTGGAGGAAACTGGACCATGACGATATTCCAGAAGGAAAGTCACGATCCAACCACCCATTGACACTTCTGCGCCTTGGTAGAAGAAAATGAAAATACAAACTAACCAGGTTCTGTAATCGATTAGAGCGGATTTGAAATCATGGGTTTGTTCCGATTCTTCGAGATCTGAAATCAGTTCCATTTCGATATCCATCTGAGCATCTTCGTTATCCAGATGTTCCCATCTTTGTAAATCCTCATCACATCCTTTAAACGCAACGGAAATCAACCCGACATTAACCAAGGACATCGTCAAGGGAATGAAGAAGTAATAATGCCAAACGATCCCCTTGTCCAGCATAGCTGTACCAATCAACGGAGAGACAGTCGCGCCGATCCCATAAATCCCATGAAAGATCCCCAGATATTTCGAACCGTTCAACAATTTGGATAGAAAGATGTTATATTGACTATGTCCGATTGCCCCACCTAACCCAGCAAAGAAAAACCCAATAACAACACCCGCAAACGGTAACCCGGAACAAACAATCGCATAGCAAACAGTGAAGCACAAGGCACTGATCGTAAGCATGGTATGTTTCCCGAATCTGGCTTGTAAAGTATGAGCTGTGAAGGCAATGATAACGAATCCAAGCGCATTTCCAAGCCAGATCAAGGATAAAATGGCATAGCTGATATTGTAATATTTCTCAATCGAGGGTAACAAGGCACCCACACACCCATCAGACATACCAACGACGAAAATCCATAAACTGGCTGTAGTGACACGGAAAAGATTGGATTCTGGGTTCTGGATTGAAAGGACATTTGGATCGATTTCTTCCGATTCTCCTAATAGTTTGGCAATCTTTGACGTCAATGTACTTGGTCTGTTCTTCATTATATGTTGTCGAGCCAGTATAGTTCTATGGTAGGATTGGTTGCAGCATGTTTGTGGGTTTGAGGGATCAATTTGATCGGAGATTTGTGGGAAAATTAGATAAAAATTCTTCAACTTACCCCGGGGAAAACTTTCGGATACCATGCATTGATCGGCAGTAAAAAAACGGTTGGGGTACAGATTCAGAACAAATTGACAAATTACTGCATACACTCGGAGATACAAACCAGTTGGAACTTTTAAGCCATATTTTATTAGTTAAAAGCTATATATTTAATATAGGTGACGTGTCAATCATCACCGTTGAACCCAATGAACCCTGTCAACAAGAACACCTTGAAGTATTCTTTCTTGTGGATCTCATTGGTGAAGTTCCAAGCACTGGTCAATCTCCCATCAATACAACTACCACTCATGAAGAAATTATCGGCCCCAGAACCATCAAACATATGAGCAAAACAATCCTGTAAGATAGTCAACTCTAGATCTTTCACGTTGCCATAGTTCTCAACCAGCATCTTCTGGATATGCGAATCCTTAAACAACTCTGGAATCTTGTTCAACGCTTGATCAATAGGGATCAAGATGTTTGGGATCTGGATGTACTTATCAAGGAAGAAAAGGGCATTAGGAACAGCATCATCACCTAAATGAACAACACTGGAACCAATCCATGACCCATTACACTTGGCCTTGGCTTCACCAATAAGTTTGTACATGATCTTGTAAAGCTTGGGACATGCCTTGACACGGTTCAACCCTTGGCCTGTGCTTGTCAACTTGTAAGAGACACCGTTGAATAAATCATCATCGGAAATCGACCACAAATAGATCATTTCCCTTTGAATAATGGACCATAAGGTTAAGGACTGTAAAACGTAGTTGTATTGCTTGGTATGGTCATGCGTCAACTTGGACCCAGAACGCCCTCTTGAGATGCCAATTGAAAATCTTGAAGCGACTTCATCGTCAGAAAATTCACGGAGTCTCTTGATGAATCTGTTGGTTGGGTTTCTGTTATGGAACACGTAGGAATTGTAATCGTCAATGGAATAGATGATCTGTTTGATATCATCCTCTGTTAACTCGACTGTTCTGTATCTCATCACTAGTCTCTTGATTGCGGTTTCCTTGGCCTTGATATCTCTTTGCACAGCAAGGCGGTTTCGGCCTAAGGATTCGATCTGAGAAGTGGCATAGATCAAGTTCCCGTCCTGGAACATTTCCCAGATCTTGGAATCGGAAGTCTTGGACTTGATGAAAGTCTTGATGGTGTTGATTGGTTTGTATAGATTGAATTCTAAATGAGATTCAACTTCTGGTAACTTGGAGTCCATGATAATGTAACATAGTTTGCCAAAGTTTGCCTTCAATTTATTAGGATTGAGAATCTTGTAACGTCTACCAATCTCAAAAATAGCCTTAAAGAATTCAGCATTTTCTTTGAAATCCTTGTCTTTGATCAATTTCTCACCCTTCTTGAAATTTGATGAGTAGACTAACCCGATTAAAATGGAACAGATCTGTTTGATCTGTTCAACAATTCTTTTCGGTTTGGAAACATAGGAAAAGATATCAACCTTATCAGTGTACTCAGAAACATTCAAAGCTGAGTCAAGCAAGTTCAAATAGAACCTTTCCTCGTATGTCAATCTTAATGGGATGAACTCGATCTTGGACTGTATACCATCCAAGATCATCTGAGAGACACTAGAAATAGAACCTGGTTGTTGGTCTTGTGATTGAGCCTTTGCAGAATCATCTCCAGCGTCTTCTGAATAAACTTCTGTTTCGCCATCAACATTAACGTAATCTTTATCTTCGTGATCGACATTGATATCATTCTCAATCTTTTCAAACTCATGAGACTTTCTCTTACCACCACTATGAATCAAATTGAAACATCCACCACAGAAACCTTCATTACAGTTTAAACAATTCACTTCAACTGTCATATCTTCACATTCAGCACAAAGACTTTCATCGTCTTTCTTTTCAACGTCAATGTTCTCAACATCAGGAAGATCTAAGATGATGTCTTCAGAGTCATTGTCAAGGATATCCTTTAGTGAAGTAGACATGGTGTGGAGATTGATTGGGCCTTGGATGGTCTTGAATCAATTGATACAAAACCCAAACTTTGTAACGCTTGTTGGTGAGCTGTACAACCAATCATCAGGCCTGAGACGTTGAGCAAGTTGTAAAAAAACACTAAAAAAATCAACCAAAACCGCTTCAGGTATGCCCAGCAGCTAAACCACGTGATCGAACTTGTCGTATATAAACTATGAAGTTTAAACGAAACTTGAAAGGACAACAATCCAAACAAATACGGAATGATATGTAAATGAGCACATCAAACCTAATGTGACACTCCCTAACTCCAGGGCTAGCTACATTGATATTTAGCTACATACAAAGTATACTCAGATATGCTACAAGATGTGATTTATAAAAGGATAATTAATAATGTAATGTAATATTTCTATAGACTATAGCACAAACAAACTTATTTTGACAGAACGACGAAATGAATAATAAATAGGGGGGCCTATCATTGATGTTTCTTATTTGTTCAAGACAAGATAAGCACCAATAGCAGCTAAAACAATAAGAGCAGCGATGATTAAACCCATGTTGGATTCACCTTCAGTGGTAGAAGTAGCAGTAGCAGTGTTGGAAGAAGAACCAGATGGCAAGGAGGAAACATCGACTTCACCAACTAATAAATCGGCCAAGGCTTCTCTGGCATCTTCGGAGTGACCAATATCATCGAATGGATCGGTGGCATCAGTACCACCACAGTCAATAAGAACTTCTTCACCACCTGGATGTTCGTCAATGTACTTGGTAACGTCGTAAACCTTACCGTTGATGATCATCCAAAGATCGTCTTTGGTGTTGTGCTTTTGGACTTCTTCGTAAGTGTAAACAGTGGACATTTTGTGATTTTGTTTATGGTTTAATAACACTGAAACTATTGATCTTGTACTGGACAAACTTTGTTCCTTTCAAAATGTTTTTTAACCAAATGTTGATAATACAATAAATTTAATCTTTCGGTATCCAGCATACGATGTCTGCGCGACCAAGTTGACTGATCTGAAAAACTAACTAAAATAAATTATAGTGGCTGACATAATATAAAAATCTCGAATATTGCCTGAATTGGTAACCAATAGAATGTCGCGAAACTTTGCTGACTTCAAAACTTGGATTTTATTTCCCTTTCCGGAAATATAATCCATTGGATCTCGGGATTTGGATTCTTTTACTGTAATTCGGTTTGGGTACGCAAATCAATTTCCTTTCTCCGATAAAGTACGTCATTTTCCCCAGGCATATTTTGGAATCGATGGATAAATCTTTTGTAACAATTTATTAGACTTTGTACTCAAGGCTTGGTCGATGTGGCTCAGTAATTTGTAACTCAATAACAATAACTGAGTCTATATATATATATATATATATACCTTGTAGATTTAACGCGGAGTAGTAGTTGTCATCTACCACAACCGTTGCCACCAATTAGATATAGCCCCATTTCTTTCCAAGTTTGGCATAGCAATCCAACTAGTCACCATGGCAAAGTAACAACCTAAGAAGATAGGATGTAAAATCCAAGTTCCTGTGAACTGGGAAGCAATACCAATAGCAAAAGGAACTGCTGACCCGCCAGAAGATCCAAAGGCTGTCCCCAAAGTCATTGCACAAAACCTGATCTTTCTTGGAAGAATCTTAGTGACAAGTGTAATCATCATAGGGTAAATGGGACCAATACACAAACCAATCCCACACGAGAACACTGCAGATGCTATAGCTGAAGGAACTAACCATGCCAGAATATCCAAGGCAATGATAAAGGCAGATATAACAATGATCGTTCGGCGTACTCTGAACCAACGACAAAGATTATGTGTAAGCAATAATCTACCAACAGCAACACCTCCCCAAAATCCAGAGGAAACATACCCTGTGGAAGATTCCGAACTATCAGGATATTCTATGAGAAATGTAACTACCCAACCGCCCATAGACACTTCGGTCCCCTGGTAGAAGAAAATAAATAGACAAACTAACCAAGTTCGGTAATCCATTAATGCAGCTTTGAAATCATGAGAAGTTTCTTGGTCTTCTTCTCTTGATGGTTTGACCATTGGTTCTTCCATCATAGTGGAAGTTCCCAGTTTCGTGGTATTTTCTTGAACATAATCTGATTTGTGTTTCCCTAATTCAGCTTCTTCTTTGTCAAACAAGTTCATCTCAATCGGAAAGTGATCATTCTCTTCATCCTTATCCTCGGAATCATCGACATGTTCCCATCTTTTCAAATCTTCATCACAACCTTTAAATGCTAAGAAAGTGAAGACAACATTACCCACAGAAATAGCCAATGGTATGAGGAAGAAATAATGCCAGACAACACCACGATTCAACATAGCGGTCCCGATTAAAGGTGATACGGTAGCTCCGATACCATAAGTTCCATGAAAGAACCCCAAATATTTAGACCCATTCAATAGCTTCGACATGAATATATTATATTGACTTAATCCAATTGCCCCACCTAGTCCAGCAAAGAAGAAGGCAATAACAATCCCCACAAATGGTAGGCCGGAAGCAACAAGGGAATAGCAAACCGTGAAACAACAAGCACTTATTGAAAGCATAACATGTTTACCAAACTTGTTCTCCAACAAATGAGCAGTGAATGCAATGATAATAAAGCCTATAGCATTTCCTAACCAGATCAACGAGACCAAAGCATAACTGATCCCATAGTATTTCTCAATAGAAGGTAACAGCGCACCAAGACAGCCATCAGACATACCCAGGATGAAAGTCCAACAGCAGGCACAGATCCCACGGTAGAAGTTTCTAGGTGGATTCATGATTGATAAGACATTCTCGTCGATTTCTTCGGGTTCTCCTAGTAGTTTGGTGATTGTAGAAGTTGTTACATTCTTTTGAAGACGGGGTCTTCTAGAATGAACATTTGAAGTTTTTGAAGTAGAAACTGGTGATGAAGGTAGTGATTCTATTGGTATGTTCATAGATCTTTTAGGAGTGTATTTTGTAGTGGAGGAGTCTAGTATGAAGTCGTGTTGTTGCTGTTGTTCTTTTTCTTCCTCCTCCTCCTCCTCATAGAATGGTGAATCAGCTTCTGGAATATTCGAAAAGGACTCAGAAATTGGATCAGGAATAGTTGAAAGTCCACTGAAATTGTGTTTGGCTCTTGGAATAAGTGATGATGACCTTCTTCTTGTTTTACTTACTGGTTCGTTGCCTGATTTTAACGATAATTCGGTTCTGGAATTGATATTCGCTTCAGGTTCAAGATGTTCAATTGATCCTCCTTCTCCTCGTGATCCCACTTTAGTTTCATTAGACTCAACCATGACTAAAAAAACCTAGTTCTGTATAATCAGCCAATCTAGAAAATCCACTTTGCTGAATCATTATTAATAGTAGTAAATGGTCTCAATTCTTCATAATATTTTTTTTTAAAAATAAATAAAATCTATCATCACGGATAAATAAATTATCCAATCTTTATTACCCCGAGATTTTCCCCAGATTTTATATGACTGACAGAAGTCGAAATCTTGTCGAGATATCGGGAATGCGCGGAATATTTATCCGGTGGCCATCTGCACGCTAAGCATTCCGAATTTTTTTCTGCTTGTCCTTGCATGAACGTGTCTCAAGGAATATCCATATTATTTCTTGCAATAAACAGAGAGATGATTATTAAAAAGTATGATAATTGGTTTGAAGTCATCAGCAATTAAAATCCAAAGAAGTGATGACTCCCATTATACATATACGATATCTGTCTTACTACACTTTTGGACATACAAGGAGTACCTGTACTAGTTGTAACACACACACAGTAAAATACTTCCTCACCAACCATATCAATTGATCATTGAACTTCCAACAAGTACAATATGAAGTCTATGGTGACTCCCAAATTTCTCTGATTCTCAGAATTTTCTCAAAATTATTAGTCTCAAACATAAGATCCAATAGTTTGAAAGGTAGAGAATTGACCCATATGATTCCTTCAAAAGTCAATTTGACTAGTAAACCGATACAAACACCAATAAAATCAACTGCTCTTTTGAAAAAACACCATCTCCAAAACCAAAACGAAATATCGAACCACTTGAGAGTCATATAATAGCAACAAAACGAAGGTATGAAGAAAAGAAATATGACGGCGATCAAAAAAAGTCCAAAGACTCCACCCTCATCCACATCCTCTATATCGTTACCAAGTAAGCGATTCCAATCGAAAATCGGATTACCGTTGTTGTTTTGATTCAGGTTCCTGTTATTTCGATTATCGCTTCCATTTCTGTTTCGATTTACATTGCCTGTATCATTACCGAACAGGTTCTGATCTTGATTCTGATGTCCATCGATATTGGCCGGTCCATTGTTGGCATTTCTTTCAGGAAAATTTAGAGCAGGAAACTCAAGTTCAGGAGGGAGGTCCACGGCCCTTCTTACTTGATCATTGATTTCAAATCTGAATGAAGCTGATAAAAGCTGGTAATTGAAATACGGTGTCAATGAAAGGGGGCAATAAATTTAGCTCAGAACTCCAGAACCTATTAATCCAAGACTGTTTGTGAACTCTTTTATAACTTCTTCCTTGTGAAGTTTTCAAACCGAGGCTCTTCTTTAGTGTGTGTTCAATCTTGAGAATTTTGTGTTCCCGAATTGCCAACAGTTCTATCTTTTCCTGTTCCTTTTCAAATAACTGAGATTCAAACAGTGACCCATGAATAACGGAAAGACGGAGTGATTGAAGATCCTTGTTGGATTTGGTGACACACCAGTGGATAATATCTAGCACTTTCAAATAGGCCTCTTTATTACTAATATAAGAGTCACTAGCTTGGAAAATGAAGGAAGTCATTTGAGACTGACTCCGATAGTTGCATAAGGAATTATAGATATTATCAGAAGTACAGATAAACGATTCGTAAGTTTCTTGATCTTTCATGTTCAATAACGCTTCGTGCAACAAATCTACTGATCTTTCTGAGATATTCATTGAGATACTTTCCACTATAGCCTTGAGAACACATGTCTTTGATCCATTCAATTCAGATCTAAGAAAATCAGGGGTCACAAGTTCCATATCTTTTCTCAAGCGATCGGTAGTGGTCAAGTTCGGAATGATAATATCACACGTTGCTCTAGGCTTCCTGTCTATCCTATTATCAGTATGGTAATAGTCTTCAATATCCAGTATCTCATTTTCTGTCATTGTTTTGTCATTGGCGGGATTTAACCACATATCATAAGCATGAGTGAAAGTCAAACCAAACTCTTTGAAATCTCTTGTAAACGGATCAACATCAACAAGCTGACCAAGGAAATGTAATTGAGCAGCAAGCGTTTCTTGTTCATTAGTGCTTAACTCCTTGGGACTTTTTTCAAGAAGAAAAGCACTGAATCCAAAATAGGTAAGATCATGAAATTCAATATGAATAGCAGCGTTTGGTAATCCCAACTTGTTTTCTAATTTCAACTGAGCAAGCCTTGTAAGCGTAATGTGAAGACCAACATATGATAATCCAAACAGTGTGATGACTATGAGGGAAGGATTTTTGTCTCTGATTCTAAACTGGTCCTTCTTAGAGATAATACAATCAATGTTCTTAGTTTTCCCATAGGTTTTCCAAGGGGGGATGAATGAAAGTTGATTGAAAATGACGTTGTTGGCGTCTTTATGCCCAATTTCCACAATATCATTGGATATTTTAACAGCTGGATTGACTTGTTTGCTTGGATTGTATGTGCCTATTGAGATGTATGTCACAGTGTTGTCAACTAACGGTTTGAACTTAGGAATGGTCCATAGTGTCCTTAATGTTCTGAAGCATTTGACTTCATTTACAACAAGTTGTACTATCTTAATTGGAAATCCTTGAATGTCCATTGTTTGTAAATCGTTGTTAATGGGATAATCAAAAGCACTCAATGAACGAAAAGAGTGGCTTGCTGAACTGATTCAATGTAACTCTTGAGAAATGACAAAAAAAATACGATAGTTGTGATTGTCACTAATAGCTTGCAGCTTTATTACTAATTTAAGGGGCTAAAAGGTTTCTAAAAACAGAGTAGCACCTAGTGAAACAAACAGATCTGTACTGAGTGTGGTAGCTTTGAGTTCTTTCAAAAAAATAAAAAGATAAACCTAAATCAGGGAACTTCTCCTGTAACTGTCAAAACTCTCTGAATTAACATGAACCCTTTGCATTCATGTTTGAACTTGTTTATAATCAAGAGGGAGGAGGATAAATCCTTTCCACAAAATTACATACATCCCTGGTGCTGATAATCTCTCCCCCCTTGACGACGTTTATATATTATAATTTATTCTAAAACTTGCCGCTTTCCAGTAGCATGGAAGTATTACCCTGCCGATATACCGGTTACACCAGGTGAAAGACTTTTAAATATATAGCTGGAAATCCCCAGAATCCAGATCCAAGGATATTCCAAGATACTTTACATGCAGATCATTCAAGCATGGAGTTAGAAGTCGAGAAGAGAAGCATATTTCCCAAAATCCGTTTCATGAGTAGGCCAGACTACAATTACCTTTGCATACCAGAGAAAAAAAACTTGGAAATGGAACATATGATTCCAATTGAAAAACGGTTAAGAATTCTAGGAGACGTTACCAACTTGTGAAATGTTCAGTCTCCCCTCTACGGAACTCCAACCTTCAACGGAACAAACCTTACTAAATAGGAATAATTCGCGGACGGTGTTGCCCGATTCCTGATTTCCCAAATCTTATCAAGTGGGAATCTTGCAGCTGGAGACGGTAGAAAAAGAAATTCTTAACGCTATCTGTCAGAAACAGCCGGGTAGTTACATTATGACGATTGCCGTACGTGAAAAAAAAAATCTTATCAAAAGATTATTTTTCTTTCATGATGCAACCATTTACAAGTCATGAAGAAACGATAGGATTCCTCTTAGTAAAGTTACCAGTTGGCTATTCAATAGATTGATATTCATAGGACAAAGACTTTTACATCTCTGTTGATTAATATATCCCAGTTTATTCCAAGGTAATAAAATTTTCAAGATGTCCGTGCCTGATAAATTCACCGGAGAATCATTACAATCGTTCCAACAACAATCTGCTTTGGATCGTCGTGGGTCCATGACATCGACACATAGAATCGCTGGTGATATCACTGAATTATTCCATCATAAGAGCATCTCCGAAGAAGATCAACAAGAACAAAAACAGGAGAGCAAACACATGACAGCCTCAAAGCAACAAAAGACACTTAATAGACTCTCTTATCTCTCACAAAGAACCACAAGCACTGATAACACAACCAGTGGTGATGAGCAGTACCATTCCATTGAGGATATCTTGGAGTCAGATCAGAACGAGAGTGTCAAGTTTGAAGATGGAGATGACTGTCAAGCCGATGGCACTATTGTCTTGAGAGCCGATTCCACAGGGACTGTAGGTGAGACTTCCTTGATTTCTGAACTGGACATCACTTCGGCTTTGAACTCTGATGTGGAGGAAGAACAACTGCTGAATCCTGGAAATAATGCTTGTGGCTCAATTCAGAGAAGAGAGTCTCAGGTTTCTCAATCAACAATCACTGACCAACCAATCAAAACTCAAACATCCATTCAAACCATAATCAAGAATACAGCTGATGACTTTTCTTCTTCCGTAGTTTCAGCTCCCCAACCTTCGGAGACTTCTCCTCTCTTATCATCTATTGCTCCAGGAACAACCGAAAACGATCACCACAACGAATCGGGCAAAAACCCAGTGATGTTCTTTGCAGAACTTCAACAACTATTAACAAACTCCACTCCACTGATCGTCACCTTCTTCCTCCAGTACTCGTTGACACTTTCCTCTGTTCTTTCCCTTTCTCATATTGGTCAAACTGAACTAGCCGCTGTCTCGTTATCAGCCATGACGGCCAATATCACAGGCTACGCAGTTGTCGAAGGTGCTTCTACTGCTTTGGATACTTTGTGTCCCCAAGCTTTTGGTCGTGGTGATAAGCGTGCTGTCGGTGTTCTATTCTTACGTAGTACGCTGTTGATCATGTGCTGTTTTGGCCCTATTGCTTTGATATGGTGGGTTGGGGCTCCAATCTTATTGAATTATTTGTCTAATGGAGACGAGGCATTGGTTAGTTTGGCTGTTTTGTATCTTCGTGTTTTGAGTTTCGGGTTCCCTGGGTTTATCTTGTTTGAATGTTTGAAGAAATATCTTCAAGCCCAGGGGATTTTCTCTGCTTCGACTGTTGTTATTTTGATTGCTGCTCCGTTTAATGCCTTTATGAATTACTATTTGGTTTGGTCTAAACATATCGGGATGGGGTTCATTGGTGCTCCATTAGCTATCGTCTTGACAAACTATCTTATGGCTGGCTTGCTTGTCTGCTACGCGATCTTTGTCAAGGGCAGTGAATGTATTTCGTCCGATATCACCTTCAGAGAGGTTGTCAATGGTAACTGGAAAAGACTGATTTCCCTATCTTTCAGTGGTGTCGTTTCCGTCATTTCAGAATGGGCCTTCTTTGAAATCATCACCTTATGTGCTGCTAGATTGTCCACTTTGGAACTGGCTACCCAGTCTCTATTGGCCACTATCTCAACCTTGATGTTCCAGATCCCTTTTGCTATTGGTATGGCTACATCCAACAGAGTTGCCAATTACATTGGGTCTAAGGATGTCTATGCGTGTAAGATTGCCACTAGGGCCGGTGTGACTCTTGCCTTATCTGTCGGTGTGTTTGTTTCCACTTTGTTGAATGTCTTCAAGTACGATATCATCCACTTGTTCACGAATGATGAAGAGGTGATCACATCTGCCTCGGCTATTATTCCTATCCTTGCTCTTTATCAAATCAATGACTACTTGGCCTGTTCAACCGGTGGTGTCTTACGTGGTCAGGGTAAGCAGAAACTAACTGCCATTGTCTCTTTGGTGTCCTACTATGTGCTAACTTTGCCCTTCGCTTATACTATGGCGTTTGTTTGGAAATGGAGATTATTAGGATTATGGTTTGGTATGATGGCTGCTATTATGAATATCAGTTTCGTACAATGTTGGTTTTGCTTTAAGACTGATTGGCGTGCTGTTATTGAGGAGTGGGCTTTATTCCATCATGAAGACGGTGAGGCCAGTTTGACTCATAGTAGAGACGAAGAAGAACAATAATAAGATATTTAGATCCGCACTATATATATATTTGATAGAATAAATTGATAACCATTTTCTTTGCATATAAAGAGTTTTCATATAACTCTTTGACCATCTAGAGTAACTGCTTGTAATAAAGTTTAATGATATATCTAAATTGATCAGCATATCTGATCAATTCTTAATATTTATATATATAAATCATGTATTAAGATTGCGCTAGTAATTTAGAGAACTAGTCATGTATACGTATCAGTTTGAAAAGTCATATATAATATTAATAAAAAAAATTGATATCGTTTTTAATATTTATATATCATTCCTTTCTTCTTAATTGAGATAAATTTAATAAATCATACAAATAATTTTTAAAAAATTTTAATATAGATCTTTTATATATATATATATGAGCAATTATAAATTTAATATTCAAGGTAATATAATCAAAATTTGATAATTAAAAATTATTAAATATACGTCAAGTTTTTTCGGCCTCGATCGCGCCATTTTTATATATAATTAATTTAATTTATAAATTAAATTAATTATATATAATATATTAAAATAATATTCAGATCTAATTTATATTATAGATCGATCACGAGATAAAATATTAATATATTGGAGCTATAGACATGATACTCGATTGACCTGAAGTTTCTATTATAGCTGATAATACTGAGAAATATATATAAAGAAACTATAAATTGTACATCACATATGAATTAAGGGTCAATATTTGACTTGCGCATTAAGAAACACTAATTATAAGAACCATATAATTGATTTGAAAATAATTTTAAACATGATATCCAAGCACTGAAAATATCTAAATAAGCTAATAGGGCCTAAGATCATGAAAATGTATATTTGAATCAAAAAAAAATAATAATAATATATTTAAATAAATTAAAAACCCACCTGTCGTTTCAATCAAGAAGGGAAAACCGTAACCATATCTTCCCAATCGAACCACTTTCCATCAATAGGATCCATCACACCACGTAAGCCAGAACTAATATCACCACTAGTTGATGAAGAAGGAGGACCGACCTTATCATCATTGGGCAAATAATATTTCTCAGCCAAAGGAATATCATTGGTCTGTCCTTTGAGAGCAGCACTGTATGCTTTTGTGAAGTTGACCAATCTGTCCTTGTCGAAGATATTCCCATTAGGTAACATGACAGGATTGTCAAACAATGAAGATTTCGTATTATGAGCGTAAGGCAAAGTGGCTGTAAGACCTTGAATTTCCGGTGAACATACAGGACAAGTTGCCATTTGAGGTTTGATAATATTTATCACAGTTTTGGAATCAAAAGTATTCGATGATATATCTGATGGGTTATGGTTGTAAGACTGGGATTTCTTCTTCAATTTCTCTTGTAAAAGATCTTCAAATGATGGAATCGATGTTGTTTGGTCGATATCATGACATTGACATGATTTGGTCTTCAAGGTAGAAATACCTAATGATAAGTACAAAGTTAACGGGTCACTTTCAGGGATGCCGTTCAGCTTATAGTACACCTGTTCGAAAATTCCAGATAAGAACTCATATCTTGAAGGACTGAAAAGTGAAATATATTCGTTGAAAGTCTTATTACTTTGTTCCGTTTTGAACAATTTATTGTATTTGCCATTTGGTTTGGAACTTAAGGCCTGTAAGGAATTTGGATTGATCAATAACAATGAAGAAGCCAATCTGATCTGATCAAAATTGGTCTGTGAGAAGTTTGATAAATGATTCTGAAATATAACAAGTGCCTCTTTGGTCTTGTCAGTCTTAATCAATTCGATATATTCCTGGAATCTGGTCTCGAATTCTAATTGAGATCTAACTTTTGTGAGATATGTCTTATGTTCAGTTATCCAACTGATCAAAGAAGTTAAGTTCCCCCGTTTAATGTCTTGAGAAATCCCACTTGCTTGGGTCAACACATCTGAATCCACAAGCTTCTCCATATGTAAAGACTTCATAAGTTTAAGACCAAGCAGGTCTTCTTCAGTGTTCTGTGTGCTATTTTTCAACAAGTGTGTGATGATGAGGACGTTTGTCTGATCACGATACCAAGTGAGTAAATTATCCTTGGTGATTTCAGAAGGCGAAGATTGATATTCTTCTTGTAATGGCTTCAATCTTGCTAGATGGTCAGCACGGGCATTGATTCTGGATACTAATTCTTCTTCCACTTTGATCTGTCTTGTCAACTTCTTTTCAAATAGTTTCAAACTAGTGAGTAATGATTTCTTAATCGAATTGGTTTGTTCTACACTCTTACTGTTCTTCAATGATTTCTTGAACTCTTCAAGTTTCTTAACTTGACGTTCTTCCAATTTCTGAATAGTTTTGAAGTTATGACGGATCATTTCTAGTGGAATTCGATAACTGTAAGATTGGAGTTTAAAATGAACGTCAATGGTTGGATCATTCATAGGGTCTGGTCTGATTGATTTCTGAGACCCATCAGATTGAGTTAGGGATTGAACTGTCATTATTACAATAAGGTGTGCTTTTCTTTTTATGTTATTCTAATAAAAGTACTTGAAATGATCAATTGAATTGTGATAGGTTTTCAGAATTGATCTATCTCTTATTGTTGAAGTGGAAGTTCTGGGATTGACCTAATGACTTTTGCGGCTTTGCCCTCCCCCGTATTACACGGACCAAAGAGGAACCTGTGTCGCGGGACTATCTTTTTGGTCAATTCAAGTTGACTTAAAAGTTTCGGACATGCAGATCCATGCGTTAAAACGGGTTTGTCCTGAAAAGAATTCACCTCCCCCTACTGCCCGAGTATTACGTGCAACCTGGAAAGATGTTAGGGTGAAGTGGCGGTACAACAAGATTGAAATCAAAACAAAACAAAACCAAAAATCGAATATCAACAAACTACGATTATTTTTAAAAAGCTTATATCAATTATTCCCATTAAAATTCTCTCCTCAATGAATCAAACACCTTCAACTCGACACTCCGCAACACCAAACTCGCTTCTGACGCGTCGTCAAATGGGAATATTAACACAGCAGCACCAGCAACAATCACAACAAGTAGTAGCTATTCCTAAAGATCGTATCCCACTTCTTTCCATCACAGAGATCGCTGAATGTCTCTCCATATTCAACATCAATGCGTCAGAACACGATCTTTCCAAACCGACGCCTGAAATTATGCAGTTTCTCTACCGCCATATCTTGGATGATGTGTTTATGGTGACTAATGTGAAAGTTCAAGATGTCATTGATAAGGTGTTGAGAACGACCCAGGAACGTAGAAAGGATCAAGCGTTAGCCGCCGGCGAAGACCAGGAAGAGGAGACTACACGAGGTGACAACAGTGACTCGCTGTCTCTTTTAGTTTTGAACCGTCTTTTGTTCAAACATCTACTAAAGTGTGGGATTGATGATTTCTCTTTATCAGATTTGATCAGACCAGATTTGACAAGGAACAGGAGAATCTTAAGCGCAGTAATAAATTACACCAGGTTCCAAATGGAGCATGCAGATGACAATGTTCCATTTTTACAGGCTAATGAGGAGGTGATTATGAAGCTGAAGGTGGCACAGGAACAAAACGTCAAGATCAAACAAGAATTTAACAAATTACGTTCCAAATTACAGAGATCCGCTGGTAAAGTGGAGAAATTGAACGAAGAGATATCCCAGTTGGAAACTGAGTTTAGGGAACGTCGGAAGGAGCAAGAGCTGGTCAGTCGTGACCATGAAGCTTATCGTGCTGAGAAGGCCAGGTTGTTGAAAGAGTTGGAAGATGATACGTATATCATGGATAGCAAAGCAGCGGAGTTAAAGAAATGGAAGTCCAAATATCAATTAGATTCTCCGCAGAAGCTGAAACGTCTTTTGGAAGGTTTGCTTGAAAGATTGTCTGAAGAACAAGCTCAAAACACTGCGATTTCTACCAACATCACGAAATTGACAATCAGTACGAACACTTTCAATGATCTAACAGTCACCTTACAAACGATCCTTAAACAAACCGATGAGATTCTAATCGATCTTCAGAAGTACCAAGCAGGAACAAGACAGTTATCCAAGTTAGAACTCGATCTTCATACCAAGCAGCTCAAGTTGACGGAAAAGGAACATCAGATCCAATTGTCCCAACGGGCAATTAAGTCCTTAGAGGAGCGTCATTCTAGAATCATGGAACAACATGAACGTCGTAAAGCAGCATTCCAAGCCACAAACCAGCAATTGGATTCCGAATTCATCAAGTTGAGGAATCAATCAGAGTCTTTGGATCCGAAATTACAAACCCAGGAGAGTTACATAGTTAAGAAACGCCAAGAGATTATTGAGATGAATGAGATGTTGAATAGGGCCAATTTAGACATTGAAAGAGCTTTGGAGGCCTTAGAGACAGCGGTTAATGTATACGTGGAGAAACTAAGTGAGAAGGTTGATATATAGATCAGAATTAATGATGATAATGATAATAGTAATAGTAATGATAATAAAATTTACAATAAAATGAAAATCGCTGCAGAATTACACACAAAAAGATAAATATTAATTATCACAGTTACTCCTCTTCCTCCTCCAACTTTCGAACAGTCTCAATCAAGGCCATTTCGCCTTGTCCGGAACCATACTTGACTCTCAATTGCAACCTACGATCGTTCCACAGATTAATCAGCTTCGATCTCTGCTTATCGCCAAGTCTAGAATACGGGATCCCATTAGGCTCAGTGAACGCCACGACATCCAACACCAGACGATGTCTTCTCAACACCTCGTTGAACACCACAGGGACCAGACTGGAAAGATACTTGACTCTGGTGGTATCAATGACACAGATGGTGAACCCATCGGCTTTGAAAACGACACACCCATTAGGCTTGATATCGCGATGGCATGTTTCCACAGTTGTCTCGATATCAGTGACGAAATGCATGAGGCCCATGGATTCGATTGTGTTTGCCAACGGACCAAGGACGAACAGAGATTGGTACTCGATGTTATTATTATTGTTGCTGCTGCTGATGGTGTGTAGGAACCCTAAATCACCCGTACGGATGTATTTCAACTGATTAGCAGCAGAAGAATTGGTGGTAGCCAAAGTTGCCCCGTATTGGAAATGATCCGTCATCAATTTCTTTTCATAGTTTGGCGATTGCTGGGTTTGCAGATCCTTAACGGAGTTTACAATCCCTTGAGAATTCCCCTCTGAACAGACCCAAATCTCACCGTATTCTCCCACCTTACATGGCTCTCTGGTCTCCGGGTTGACAATCATCACCTGTGTGCACACCGGAACAATCCCCGAATCCTGGAGTCGGATGATGTTGTTGTTGTTACCACTAATACTGGTGGTGGTGGTGGAAGGATCAACGATGCAGACAAGACCGAGTCTTAAAGCCTCTGTGTCTAGGTACAAATCCACAGCTTCGAATCCCAAGTACGATCTCAGAGTGATCAACGGAGACAGCTGATGGCCATAAGCATAGGACAAGGCGGTTGGGTTCAATCTGGCAGTAGTGGAGAATCTGGTTAGGAATTGTTTCATTAAAGGGATGCTTGGACGGGAGCTTTCGAACGGGGTAAGAAGATTCTGAACTTTATCCAATTTGAAATCCGTAGATGTCGAACTGATGTTTCTGATGGAATGTGTGATCATTTGGGTTGTCAAATACACGTCTTTGATCTTGTACCGTTGGATCGTTTGGTAGAACAGAGATGGATTCAATGCGAACTCCACGGGTGGCAAGATGTACGTGGCAGCCCCAAGATACACTCCGATGACACCACTTTGTAAGAACCCAAGACCGTTGGTGTGGCGGACACAGGCCAATTGTGGAGAGTGTGGCTGTAGTTGACATGTTTCTTTGAGGATTTTGCAGAGATTGGTCAATGTTTGGAGGGAGTAATGGACGGCTGTTCGTTTGTTGTCCTCACTGAAATTGAGAAGAATAACGGAAGGTGGAGACGAAGTGGAAGAGGTGGAATTTAGACCCACTGTTTTCTTCATGGTTGGATCCATGTTTGCCACAGTTAGTTTGGAAGAAGAGGAAGGAGCAGAGAGTTTTGACACGGATTTGAACTTGACTGTGTCTAAAATCGCCGCATTTTGTTTGAAATAGGTGGAAATAGGCTTGTTCTTCACCAAGGAATCGACATCTGCATTGACAAGGATCATCTGGATGGAGAAGTCCTTCACTGTTGACAGCAAGCTTGGAAGGTCTTCAAAGGCTCTGTTTGGATCAATGGCGTTCAAAGGCAACACGGAAAACCCCATGAGCAAACAGGCATACAAGGACGCGAGATGTTCGTCACTCAGCGTAAACATCAGCCCAATCACAGTCAACGAGGGACTGCCCGGTTTGACCACCAATTTCCTCTTACGGATCTGGTCAATCAACAAGTTGATGACACTGATGATCTTCAACTCGAACTTTCTCCACGACAATCCTTTCAACTGTTTGCCAGTGATCGTGGCAATGGCCAATTCATCCGGTTGGTTCTTCACACGCCATTTCAAAATCTCCAAAACAGAGCCCAACAAAGCAGAATCATTCCGATCATCCAAAGAAACCTCTCTGAAATCCAAACCTGAACATTGTAATTCATTTGAATCAATCAAGGATTCAGCCCTGGCACGTGACACGTACTCTGACCAAACGGAATCCAAATAATATCTCGATCTTGGAATCTCTCTAATCCCACCGGAATTGACGTTGAACTTCACATAGACAGAACGTAGAGAGCCCTCTTGGAACAGTCTCTTACAGAGGAAGTTAGCCACCCCGGGGATCCCAGACTTCATGGTACGTGGCAGGGCGTCCGGTCTCATTATTAAAACACAATAGGGGGAGATTTGATGGAATTTGGAAAGAACCGTCAATACTTTGGATGCCAAGATGTCCAATTCGGT
The DNA here is from genome assembly GCA_030566875.1 of Waltiozyma chaumierensis. Taxonomy (NCBI): domain Eukaryota; kingdom Fungi; phylum Ascomycota; class Saccharomycetes; order Phaffomycetales; family Wickerhamomycetaceae; genus Waltiozyma; species Waltiozyma chaumierensis. The sequence continues at coordinate 37,707 of JAKUBK010000144.1, read as the reverse complement.
GATATCAACAAACCCGGTCTCGTTAGGAATGGCCAACCCGGATTCGATCAGAATCACAGGGAGATATTCGTCGTTGATCAAGGTGTCAAAGGCAGCTGCGTCTGTGACTCGACGTTGTGCTATATGACGGGTCAAAGTATACGCGATATGGTCCAAGTAATGATAGGAGTAATCAACCATTGCTGTGCCTGCAGTGGCTGTGCCTGCAGTGGCTGTGCCTGCTGTGGCAACTCTTTGTCGGAACCGATCTTCGTACAAACCAAGAACATAGACTTTGCCGTTGTAAGTGAACCCCAACAGGCCGGTTCGTAGAAACTCCAAATCCAATTCTCCTTCATAGTCCATGCATTTGGCCCTGAAGATCTCCTTCGAATTGTCCACAGAGTTCCAAAACATCGACGGAAGTGAGACAGAATCGATCCAGATTTCACCGACTTGCATTGTCTCTGATAAAAACCGTGTTTCAGGGTTCACAATGGCCAAAGTGGCGTCTGGCAAGGGGAACCCAAAGGAGCCGATTCTCAGATACTGCGAGGATCTGGTGAGTGTTTCCAGCTGTGACGGGGTCGGGGCATCGCTGAGAATCTTCACGGTGTTTGTCATCAGTTGATGTTTGTCGATAAGAAGCTCCGCGATGGATTGCGTTCCTGTGGTGTCTGAGGCTGGAGACGCCATGATCTTATCAAAGTCGTCGTCGTCGTCGTCATCGTCGTCGTCGGCGTCTTCAACGGTGACCATCCTTGTGCTCAGCTTCTCCTCCCCGCCAATCCAGTCACGTGTGGAGATGACCATCCCACCAAACTCTGTCAGTGTCAACAAAGGCGACACAACGTCTTTAACATTCTTACAGCCCAGCGGTTTCAACCACCGGTTGGTCAGAATCTCATGGAACTCGCCGTCCACAATCAGCGTGTGGATCAGCACCATCTTCACCAACGAGAAGTCCACGGGGTACTTTGACGAGAACTTCCGGGTGTATTGCGGGAAGGATTGGTAGTTGTACACAACCTGCTTCAAACTGAGATAGTCGTTCAATAGGATCGACACCTGATACCGCGTGATGATATGGGCATACAAACCAGCAGTGTTCAGAATCGATGAAGGCGTCCAGATCATCAGATTCCCGGAATACACGTTCAGCAACAAGCCGCAAATCAAACCCACGGATTTCCTCGTGTCCAGGACGTTCAACATGACGTTGCGTCTACCAGAAGAAGCCGTCGTCGTCATAGTGCTCGAGGCAGAAGTAGTCGCCCTCGTAGCAGAAGAAGGCCCACGATTATAAGGAATCCCGTTGAAATTAGGATTCGACGAAATGATACCCGACAAAGTCCGCATCTGGTTCATCAGAGTTTTGTGGCTGATACAAACACCGTTCAAAGTCCCATCAGGAGACTTGGAAAACTCGATATACGCAATATCGGAGACTTGCAGGATTGGCCACTGAGAGTTCTTCTTGTCCTTACGGGTCTGATGGAAACTCCCCAAGTCGTTCGTCTTCCAAAAGTCCATCTTCTTTGGCCATTTATACCCACTACCAGCAGCCCTAGCCCCTGTTGTTCCAGAAGCAGCAGCAGCAGCAGCAGCACCAGTTGCTGTTGTTCCTGTAACTTTCCTGTCAAGATACTTCATAACAGCCTCCGACGTAAGACACAGCACAGCCTGCGTGGAGTTCATGACACCGATGATCTCCCTCATATTCCAACTCAAAGCCAAAGGAACAGCAACAACACCGGCCAAAAAGCATCCGAGCAAGGCGATTGAGAACTCAATGCTTTCGACATCCTGGTAGATCAGGCAGACACGGTCGCCTATGTATGTTCCTGATCTGTCTCTGATCATCTGGGCGATTTTCTCGGATTTCAAATAAAGCTTCTCCCAGGTGATTATCGTTGTTTGTTTACCTTTGGAATCCACAATGGACAAAGCTGATTCTTGTGAATATGGAGATGAGCTTCCCCTGGAACGAAGAATCGACGCAAGCGAATCAATGGTTGTGAGTGCCGACTTGCTGTTCTGTGCAACTGTTCGTGGTTCTAAAGGTGCTTGCAATTCCTTTGCCGCTGCTGTTGTTACTGCTGCTGCCTCTGTTGCTGTTGCTGGATAATAGTTCTCATGTTCAAACTGTTGCTGGTGGATCAACGACGAACTGGCCGTGGTGGCCGTAGAGTAGTTTCTGATGTGCTGCTTGGCACCACTGTTTGTATGATGCAAGGAAGTCGTCGAACTGATACTGTTGCTGTACTGATGCGACACGTGCTGTAGGTAACTGTTGTTGCTGTTGGTAACTCCACTGGCAATGCTCCCAGTGTCCATTGATTGGTTTCGGATATGGTGATACTGTGCTGGCGTATGGGAAGTGCTGGATGAAGCAGTTGTGTTGACAGCTGGAGAACCAATGTAATTGTTGATTGATGATGGCGTAGAGGAGGAGTTTGAAGTCAAGGAAGGCGATAACTGTTGTTGTTGCTGCTGCTGCTGCTGCTGCTGCTGCTGAGCCAGGATCTGCTCCTTCTTTGTCAAATATCCCTTTTCTGTGAGCAGCCCATCTGCAAATTCTTGATCCAAGACTTTCAACGCTTGGTTGATGGTTCCATGGTTGTCCATATTGATAGTTAAATTCTCGACACTATTAATATTACTTTGAACAACTACTGAAAGATATCTCTGAGTGCAAACAGACTAAAACAAAATCAATTGCTAGCTTCAATGGTAGATACGGAGAGTAATTGGTTTTTTTTTTAAAACTATCAATCTGTTGAAACTTGATTATTTTCTCCCAGGTTTAAAAACCCTTTCATAGCCTTTCTGTGGTTGTTAAAAATAAATTATCCACCAATATTTATTCCTAATGGCCAACAGAATGGGTCACGTGTGCATTTACGCACAAGGAAGCAAGATGACGTAATATTTCGCGGATGTTATATATATATATATATATTGTTTTATTAAACAGCTCTCTAAGAATTAGCTTAACTCTTGCTGTTACAAATCTGATGATCCCAAGGAGTCAAAGCAACAAACCCAACCTCACTTTTCTTCAACCCAAGCTCAATGTTAAACCCTTCTCTTTTGTTCAACAATTCTTCAGATATACTGAAATCCTGAAGGATTCTAATCTTTGTAATCGAAGATGGTTTCTTCATTTGTTTCTTCGTCATCAAAGCCAACATCGCTTGGTCTAATTTCCACCGGATATGATAAGGCGTTTGGAAGGATTTACAGGTATCCATATCATTAAACGTTTCAGGGAAATGGCGTGAGTATAGTTCTGTTGTAAGGTTATGATATCCATGGACATGGATATGTGCACTTTGATTGTAAAACATTTCAAATTCAGGATTATTGTCACGTTCCATGATTTTGAGAAGTGTTTCAGAGGGTTTAATTCTATAAGGATCGTTGTCCTCTTTTCTTTTCAACTTTTTGAATTTGCAAGAAATTGAAGGATCAATTTCTAGATCAACTGCATAAGCATTCCATTGTCTGAGTCGATCCTCAAGAGTTTCGAAATCAATATAGTCTTCATCAAGGAAGTAAAGATGATGCTCCATGTATTTCCTCATGTATTTGGCATACCTTCTGAGATCTCCCTTGGCTAACCAGTACTTAAGACGAGTGTATAATTCTTCAGGACTGGCTCTGGTAATTTGTAGTTGTGGTGGCGGTTCTTTGGAGAGAAGTAATAAGGATACCTGTTCTTCAACTTTTCTTTCAGCGGCTAATACAGCGGGAGATTTTTCATTTATCATAGTTCCATCAGGTTCAGCTGGTTGCTCTTGTAACATGTCTTGTTGTTCCTCTTCTTCTTCTTCCTCAGCTTCCTGACCAATGCCATCTTCCAACAAAATCCGTTCCTCTAAGAGTCTTAAAATCGCATCCAGTTCGTCTTCTTCATTATTAAGATACCTATAACTGCCAGGACCAAACAACTCATCGAAATCCAAAATCTTCTGACTCCAACTATTCTTAGATTCAATCTTGGAACAATTCTCATCATTTACAAGTATGATCGTAATCTCTTTCAAGCTGGATTTCTCCACATCACAAATCAAATCAAATTTCAATAATCTCTCTGCTTGACCATTCTCATCTAAAGGATCTGATTCAAGAAACATACTAGCCCTAAACACCTTCTCACTGGAGTTGGAGTCTTCAATTTGGAAGAGCACTTCGTCACATTTAACATTGATGATGTCCAAATCCTTATCATGGTCTATGAAATTGAAGAGATTATATTCAAATAATCCAATCCTCTCGTCTTTACTTTTCGTTAGTTTCGTCACGTCTTGATTATATTTCACTATTTCAATGGAATGTGGCATATCTTTAAGATGAATACCTATGTATCTGTAAATTTCCATAGTTTGGTAGATTGAAGAGTCAGAAGTTGAGAAAATCAACTCAATAGTTAAGGAGCTGTATCCTACTTGTTTAATATGTGTGATAATTTCAAGTAATTTTGAAGTAAAGGTATCAATGTCAAGAGTAGTTTTATGATTCCTGGAGTCATACTCGTTGTTTAACTTGAGGAAATAGATATTGTTTCCTGTTCTCTTATCCTCCATAAAGGAGTTTAATAATGGAACTTCTTGGAATATCACGATATTTGTAGATGTAGATAGTCTCCTTATTTCAGGGATCTGCTTCATAAGATTGTAAAGCTGGCTCTTTGGCATGAGATCAAGGATATCTTTTATCATTTCAGTAGGGAGAGCAGAAGGTTTAACTTGTTTATTCATTTTGGAAATTTGGAATGTTGGGTTTATTTTTAAAGAGACTAGAAAGCGTCCAATGGTGTGTATGTGGTATCAATCACTTTTTAATATATCCTAAATTCAATATTGTTGATTTAACAAATAATCAGATAACTGTATTAAAACTTACAAGTCAGAACGTTTAAAACTTTCAATTAATTTCAGTATTTAGATGGATAACATGATATCTAAGTGCTTAGACATATGAGGCGCTCCAATATGAGATAATATTTGTGCTCAAATGAGATGTTTAAATTCTTTAGCTATGCGTCACGTGTTTTTCTATTTTTTCATTTTTAGATTTCCACAGTTTAAGGACAACAACTTTTTCTTGATCGACTGATTGGTTAAGCTTTTACAAGACTGCTGTGATGAAAAACAACTGCTGAAATTATATAGAGAAGTGGTAAGAACCTTATCAACTTCAAGTTTCAAAATATATGGACTTACAGCACAAGAACATGAAATCTCTAACTGTCTCAAATGAAGTATATGTCTGATTTCCTAAATTCATGCATGGACATGCAGTTTAAGTTGGACTTCAGAATGTCTGGGTGTAAGGGTTTTCTGAAAATGTACAAATTGTCACAGTCCAGAAAGACCAGTTAGTTTGTTGACAGCAAGATGCAAACTGACAGCTTACATCTTTAAATCAGAATGGATCACATACCCTTTTCTTCTCTTTTTAACTATACTAAACTGTAGTCGTTTTTTTTTATTCAATCTCACTATGTTTCCTCAAAGATTCCCACCAGAATTATTCAGTTCAATAATCCAATGTGTGGACAGTTACAGTACGTTCTGTGAACTTATCAAGATCCCTGAATTCGTTCCATTGGTCAAATCATCAATCGTATGCTTAGACATAGGAGAGTTCCCACAACACCAACTTTCTCAATTAGCAAACACCAGAGTGAAAATCAATCAAACGTTGGAATTTTTAAGCACACGACTTGCTCCAAATACCAATCTCTTAGGTCCTGAGAATGGACAACGATTTAGAGATGAAGCTAAATTCGTAGTGGTTCGTGTTCCTTGTCCTATCAAAGATATTAAGATCACGTTGGAAAGATTGTTGAAGTTAGGTGTTCATGAGATCAATGGGAATAATACTAGAATTCATTTTGAATTGATTGATTTTGAATCAGCTACAGAGACTAACACCAGATTTGATGAAGTTCAATTGGGGAAGTTTTTGGGTTTGTTCAGATCTTGGGAACCTATGGTTTTTGATGAAAAAGATTTCAATTGTAAGGAAACAAGAGTAATTTATTCTGCAAGTGGGTTCATACCAAATGGCAACAACAGCAACAACAACAACAGGTCATCTAATAACACTACTGCTAAGTCTATTTTACCACCATACTTTCAAGATTCCACCATATCATCTCGCACACAACCTAGTCATAAGCCAACCATAGACGTGATCCTCCTTAAGTCAGATACAACTCCAAGACCAGAATATTCCATAGTACCATCCAATATCACCAAGAAAATCTTCAACTCTAAGAAACTTGCATCTTTATCTGATCTTTCTGAATCAATAATCCAACAAAGTCTTGAGAATTCCATGTCCAAGATCTCTAATCTTAAGAACCATGATAAGGATCTTTATGATGCGATCTGGGAAGATAGAAATTCAATCAAAGAATCGTTATTATCAGAATCAATCTCCTCTTTTCCCCATCAGTGTGATTCTAAGATTTCAAGTACACTTCAATGGGTACTTGATCAACCTTTAGATACGATTAATTCTATCCGGTTTTGTTTATCACATGATGTCGTTAGGACTTTGGAGTTTTCTGAGCATGATGAGCGGGTCTTGGAATCTTTTATTGATAATGCCTTGGTTTGAAAAGAAAAGAAAAAAGAAGTTTTTTTTGTTTTGATAACATAAAAATGCTGGATCATAGAGACACATGATATTCTATGTTCCGTTTTACGTTTCACTAGATTGTAGATTTCTATTAACCTGTCTGACCTGATTTCAAAAAGTATCACGTGATGTAGATGATACTTTATACCAATATTAGTTTGTAAATAAATAAAGATTCAAAAGAAGCTGATATCTGATTTACACAAAAGAAGGGTCAAATACTTTACATTAACTGATTTATATTACACTAAAACAAAAACTCAGCCACCGACTTTTTTCAAGATATTCGAGACATTTGCGCATACAGTTGAAATTTTGTCCTGGAAATTAGTATTTATTTTATAAAAAAAAAAATATATATAACTGGGACAAATCTATGTCGCGAATTAATATTGTAAATCAATCTTGCATATCTGGTCTAAAAGAAAAATTTAAAATAATGTACAATGATGATACTATTTTATTAAAATAAAACACTTTAATTTCCTTAAAACCCCCGAATCCTACAAAAATCATCAATGGGTCGTAAATTACAAGGACGTGGGAGATCCAGTGGATTGGCCTCAGCACTAGTGCGTCATAAACATACTGAAAAGACAAAGAACAAGATTCATAAAAAGAACACAGCAGAAAAACCAGTCTCCAAAAAGATCCAAGAAGCCAAAATCCAACAGAAAATAATCTCACAATCCCGTTCAATTGTCCCGTTTAGTAAGAATGATTACCTGTTGCTTGTCGGTGAGGGTGATTTCTCCTTCGCTGTCTCGTTATTGAAACAAGAATATATCCTTCCTGAACGTCTTTTAGTGACGAGTTTTGACCATTCGATCAAAGAATTAACTTTAAAATACCCAACAACATTCGAACAGAATTACAAGATCCTCACCAAAGAGTACAAAATCCCAATCAGATTCAAAATCGACGCTACGAATCTTATCAAGACTCTCAAAGTCAATGCTAAGAACATTTCCACAGTCACTGGATTTCCTAAAGTTGATTTCATCATGTTCAATTTCCCACATACTGGGCGTGGTATTAAGGACCAAGATAGAAACATCCGTGAGCATCAGGTTCTAGTCGATGGCTATTTTAAATCCTCAGTTGAATTGTTCAAATTGTATCAAACTGCGTCTATTTTGAAATCAAAGAATTCCGATATGAATTTGATGTCAACGTCTTCAAATGATAGACATGATTCTAAGATCATTCTCTCTGTATTCGAAGGCCAACCTTATGATTCATGGAACGTCAAGTCTTTGTCCAAAGGGCATGGTCTAAAAGTGGAAAGATCGGGTGATTTCCAATGGGATATGTTTGAAGGATATTCTCATAAAAGAACCAATTCTGAACAAAGTACAACTAAGGTTGCTAATGAAAGAAAGGCTAGAATGTATGTTTTTGAGAAATATAGAAAGCCTGAGGATAAGAAGAGTAAGAATGATGACGAAGATGACGATTCTGATTAGTTGTATAAGATACTAAGGAATATTTTTTTTAAGATTTATTTTTTAAGATTTAATTTATTATAAGTCCGGTTTTCACCTACACACGTGATGAATGCAATGAAGATCCCGGATATCCGTTTCGACTCATAGTTCTCTTTATGAGCTATCTCTTGCGCGCGACACAGCTGTTAATTGGGCAAAAAAAAAATATTGATGCAACAAATATTGATAAATAATCTTGAGATGATCTCATTTCAGGCTTAAAATTCATATCGATATATACATATATCTCAATTGTTTGAATCTGTAGTAAGAAGCTGTATGTTCAGAAGTTTATCATCCAAAACTTCCATTTCTACCGCTTTCAAATCATCAACAAGTTCAATCGTTATTAGATCTAATCGTTTATTATCAATCATGTCAGAAACTCCAGCCACTACTCCAGCTGCTGCTGCTGCTGCTGCCAAGCAACAAGGTGGTAAGAAGAAGGAATCCAAGACCCAGTTCCAATTGAAGGTTCCAAAGGGGACCAAGGATTGGGCCGATAAGGACATGGTTATCCGTGAGGGTATTTTCTCCACCTTATCCTCTCTTTTCAAAAGACACGGTGGTGTCACCATTGACACTCCAGTCTTTGAACTGCGTGAGATCCTCGCTGGTAAGTACGGTGAGGATTCCAAGTTGATTTATGATTTGAAGGACCAAGGTGGTGAATTGTGCTCCTTAAGATACGATTTGACTGTTCCATTTGCCAGATTTGTCGCCATGAACAACATCCAAAACATCAAGAGATACCACATTGCCAAGGTCTACCGTCGTGACCAGCCTGCCATGACCAAGGGCCGTATGAGAGAGTTCTACCAGTGTGACTTTGACGTTGCTGGCCAGTACGATTCCATGGTTCCAGACGCCGAAGTGTTGGCTATCTTGGTGGAAGGGTTGACCAATTTGGGGATCAAGGAGTTCAAGATCAAGTTGAACCACAGAAAGATCCTGGACGGTATCTTCAAGGTCTGTGGTGTCAAGGACGAGGACGTCAGAAAGATCTCCTCTGCTGTTGACAAGTTGGACAAGTCTCCTTGGGAAGCCGTCAAGAAGGAAATGGTTGAAGAAAAGGGCCAAACTGAAGAAACCGCCGACAAGATTGGTGAGTATGTGAAGTTGAACGGTTCCTTGGAAGAAATCCTCACTGTTTTGCAATCGAAGGAAGAATTAGTTGCTGATGAATCTGCCAATGCCGGGTTACAAGACATGGCCACTTTATTGACATACCTAAAGGCCTTCGACGTCACTGCCTATGTTTCCTTCGACTTATCCCTTGCCAGAGGTTTGGACTACTACACTGGTCTGATCTACGAAGCCGTGACCTCTGCCTCTGCTGCTCCAAAGAACGCCGCTGAGTTAAAGGCCAAGGCCTCCAAGTCCAAGAAGTCTGAAGATGAAGATGCCTCCGAATACGTCGGTGTCGGCTCCATTGCCGCTGGTGGTCGTTACGATAACTTGGTCAACATGTTTGCCACTTCTTCCGGTAAGAAGAACGTCTCCATTCCTTGTGTCGGTGTTTCCTTCGGTGTCGAACGTATTTTCTCCCTTATCAAGGCCAGAACCTCCACCGACGCCGTTAAGCCTACCGCCACTCAAGTCTTCATCATGGCCTTTGGTGGTGGTGACGGCTGGACTGGCTACTTGCCTGAACGTATGTCTGTGGCCAAGCAACTGTGGGCTGCGGGTGTCGAGTCCGAATATGTCTACAAGGCCAAGGCCAACCCTCGTAAACAATTCGAAGCAGCTGAGAAATCAGGCGCCAAGGTTGCTGTTATTCTTGGTAAGGAAGAGTTCGCCGAGGGCAACGTCAGAGTCAAGAGATTGGGTCCTGAATTCGCCAACGATGATGGTGAGGTTGTTAAGGTTGAGGATTTCGTCTCTGCTGTTCAAACCAAGTTGTCTGAAGCTTTAGGTGAATCCGGTGTCGATGATGTTACTAAGCTCTTGAGAGGCATTTAAAGAAAGAAAGAAAGAAAGAAAGAAAGAAAGAAAGAATAACAATAAAAGAGATTTTAGATAGCTTTGTCAAGTAGTTGTGATAGTAGATTAATACCATTTACTAATTCATCTTTATCAAAGCTTTTGTTGATAATTGTTATTGAAAATCTAAGTGTAAGTATGATTGAGTCATATAGTGATCCATTTTTTTTTGTTTTATATATATATATTGCTAGAGTAAAAGAGTGATCCAATTTAAGTATGATATTGTTTCTGAAATCCGGTGACCGGATCTCATCCTACTCTATTTGTTTTCACGTGACTAAGATCGCGACAAGGAATGTTCAAATCCAAATCAAATAAACAATTAAACTGGATCCTTTTTCTTCCAACTTCATTTAATTCTAGAATTTTACAAGCTACACCATTACTATTAAACTTTACAAAATCAATCTACAAAAAAAAAAATAAAGAAAAACAACCAACACAGAATACACACGATGCATTCAATAGAAGAGATATATAACATTCAATATTATGATAAAGATTCGTACTTCACATCATCAATAAATCTTAAATCCAGATCCAAACGTCCCAATTCTGCCCTAACAGATACAGGAGGTCCATCCAAATCTATATCATCCAACAACATATCCTCATCCTCCACGACATCAGGCAATCAGAGAAAAAGATTGGCAACAGGAGCATACAATCTTAGTGCTATAGAGAACCAAATCCATGGAACAGCACTAACTGAAGAATCCGCTGAGGTGAAATCAAGCATGAAAAGATTCCAAGAATTAGACCGTGAGAATTACAACGACGTTAGATTCGACTTACCAAAGACAATCCATTTCCAATATAACAAATATCCACCTTCCAAAGATCGTATTAAGCCTAAAGTGAAAGGGAACGCATATACACATCTCCGGAAAGTGTTAAACTCACGTCGTACGTTGGCAAATCATATGGATGAATTGGATGATGGGACTAAGTCTGTGATTTTGAATTATATTCATACTAAACCTTCCAGAGATTCCGTGCTTGTTATGAAGAAGAAGTTATGTTCGATTTGTGGCGATAATTCTCCAAGTAGTTGTGTTTATTGTGGGTTAAGGGTATGTTCCGTGAAATGTTCGAATGTTCATAAAGAGACGAGGTGTACCAATTATTATCCTGTTTGATAAATATTTATTAGCTCAAATATAAATATAGCAATATTAATACAACGAAATAGGTATGTGGTTATATTATTTATTAAACCCTAGACCATGATCTATATATAAATTGATTTCAAAGCAAGAAATTGAGAAATAAATATTCAACACATCACCTGAAATATAACAACACCGGCTTGATCATTATATATAAGTCCATCATAAAATTCATACACATTAAATTAAACTATTTAATCATCATAGATAAAAATTAAGGTTAAGCACTAGGTAAAATAGTATGATACCCACCACCAAGTCTTGGTCCATGATGACCAAATTGACCCAGATCAGATCTTATCCCATGTGCAATATTCATATTATGAGCAGCATATTGAGCACCATGATGGGCACTACTACCCAGTTGGTTAACAGAATTTGATCCCATACTTGAACTTCTTGAATTTGTCAAACTTCTATTACTGGAGAGAGTCTTTGTCAAAGCATTGTAGGAATTAGACATGCCTGGAGCATTTGGTGAGTCAATACTTGTAAGAGTAGCAGAAGTGTTATAACTTGAATAAATATTTAATGAAGAATTGATCGAACGTTGTTTGAAAGAATTGGAATTATCTGAAATAGTTGATTTTTTGGAACGTAACAGAACTTTTGTCTGGTCAAAGGATAATCCTGAAGTTGAACCTGAAGCGGAGTCCATTCTTGATGTGTTATGTCCTCCAAGGCGTGGAGTATGTGATCTCATCGATTGAGTGCTGCATTCAGTTTTATCTATAGCCACTTTATATTCAGTTAAATATGGATCCTTCATGAATGCCAATTGACGATTCTTTAAAACTTCAAGACGCCATGATGAAGGAACGAATTGATGGTTGGAGACTGGTAAATCTAGTTGATATTCTGGTGAAAGGATTGTTCTTGCTGTGTTGTGTTGTGTTGACATTTTGTAGAAATATTACTACTATTATTATTATTATTATTATTATTATTATTATTATTATTATTATTATTATTATTATTATTATTATTATTATTATCAATTATTATTCGATTTGATAGAACTGTGTTAGGGTTCAAAGATAACCGGTATTTGAAAGAGTAGCAGAAGTTTGGAGGAGAGACTAGAGAACGATAAGTTGTAACAAGGATGAGACTAAAAAGACTGATATATCAGTTGAGATAAACGAATTTGGTGAGGTAATTGATGATTTCTTGACGTTAAAATAGTAGTTTCTATTGGAATCTTCGATAGTAGTTTTCATATTTAAGTGGAATTTGAAATCTTTTATATACATTATATTTATGTGTGAGTCTGTTTATTTTAAAGTTCGAGTTTAATCGTACTATCTCCGCATGGCCTGGAGTCTGGACAATCAAACATACTAGTCTTCTACGAATCTACAGTCTACTACTACTCAGCTACTGCATGTGCATACTACAGTCTACATGTATATTCCTAGAGAACAGGTACGGTGGAACTTCGAAAAACCAAAAAGAACTATAAGACGTAACTTATTATATCAACAAATAGTTGGTATGACTTCCTACAAGCTATTCCAGTATAGCCTTAATACTTTTATTTAGTGTATAGTAAACAAAATTCTTACTAAACTGTTTTATTTTGGAACATATAAATACATTCTTTAATACCGAAATCTAGAATTCTTGTATCTGGAATCTTGTTAATGAAATAGTCCTTGGTATTCACATTCTTATACATAGTACTACATTTTGTTAACATTCAGACCCAAATTAGATCACATTCTCAATCATGAGACTTGAAAATGTGAGACTAGACTGGGAACTGGGCCTTGGTCAATGGGGACAGCTTATAATATAAAATAACTTGATTCTTGAAAAGAAAAAGAAATTCAAAGACACGGGGTCACGGGTGTAGTTTTACATCGTATTTTCTGAATAATAAAATTGATTTTTAATGCATACATATGCATCCAAAACACAATCCGGGCCGTTTCTGTTGCATTCCGTTGCATGCTTTGGAAGCTGTGAGACTACTTCAAAGTTTCTTTGAAGAATGATTTATATGATTACAACCAATGATGAGCTTCGGTAATCCCTTTTACATGATCTACAGGGCCTTGGGCTCCCTCCCCAGCTTGTACCTCAAGTCAACCGTTCGTTCTGTTGCAGGAAGGATTTAACGGATTTTTAGTTATGTATAAATTAGGAGGCCGGATCACAATAATTATGGAATTTGACACCTCAAAATTTACATGTAAGAATTGGGACTTTCATTTATAAGTATATCCATGGAATTTCAACTGTAAATTCTTCGGAAGAACATTAATCATGTTGTACCACTAATTACAAAGAACAACCAGGGTTATTTAGCACGGTTTAAAACTTTCAATGTTTTAAATATATAACATACAATATAATAATACAGTTTAATATATAGAATCTCCTACAGCATCGCCTAAGACAACCCCTTATCTTATATTTTCTAGTGTTCTCCGATTTGTTCCATGCCTTGACTTTCCTTAATATGAACAGCATTAGACCTAGTTGAGTCCATAGAGAGCCTAGCATTGCCATTGGTTTGTGGAGAGGAGACGGAAGCTGGATATGGTGCAGAAGTTGAAGCAGCAGCAGTAGTAGTAGTAGAATCACCAGACGCAGCTTGCTGTTGTTGTTGTTGCTGCATGATTTGTTGTTGAGAATATTGGTTTGGAGCTGAAGACAATCTATCAACAGCGGCAGGAGAAGACATGGTGATGTTTGCATTGATGTTCCCTGTAGAATTGTTCAAGACGTGGTCGTCGAACGAGTCATCGATTGATAACGACGCTCTGTGACTGGTTGGATTGGCATTGTTGTTGGTTCTGGATCTAGCAGAGCTGACTCGTGAGATATCATAGTTGGAATGGGTAGAGGCGTTTTGCTTCAAAGACGAGTTGTTCTTGACGGCGTACTCGCCTCTTGCAGAAGGAGAAGATAAACTCTTCAGGTTCTTAATATCGTTGTACCAGGCCAACATGGACTCATAAGATTCCAAACGGAAGATGTATTTGTGCGAAGATAACTTCCCCACTTTCTTCAAGACGAACTTGAACTGGTTAGTCTCGCGTCTTGAATGGTCCTCCAACTCGATCTCATCGATCGACAAAGATAGGACTGGGATGAGATCCTTTCTTCTGTCCGCGGACTTGAACTCATGGAAGAAGGTAGGCGTCAAGACGTAGTAGCCTCTGGAGTAGGACTTAAGGAACTTGGATCTTCTTTCGAGGAACGACGATCTGACTTCGTAAGTCAGAGGGTCGTTGTCTCTGTCGTAATGGATCTGTCTCATGTCTCGCTTTGGCAAGTCCTCGCTGATGAAGTTCTTGTCTTTGACGATGAACTGGTCCCATTCGACTGAAGGCGTCTTGGTTAGGAACCCGTAGTCCAAAGAGGAGATCAACATATCAAAGACATTCTGGGCTTGTTCGCCAGAGACCTTGGCATAGGTGGTCAAGGCGTTCTGGATCTCAATGACGACGACTTTCTCCAATTCTTTGCCTGAGGATTGTAGGTTCAGATACGCCTCGTGTAGATAGTTCTCCTCGGTGATCTGTCTTCTTATTTGCTTATCAAGGATGATTTTGGTCAAGTAGGGGTCGTTCTTAGCTAGGATGTTCTGAGAGGAATACTTTGCATCCTCGACAGATTTCTGGTATTGCGACATTTCCATTTTTGTCTGTGAAAGTTCCTTGGCAATCTTGGTTTTGAAATCAGAAGACAACGACTTGATCTCTTTGATTTTAACCAACAACTCTCTTCGCAAATCTTCCAGTCTTGGAATCACCACAGTGTTCAACTCCTTGGAACCCTTGGAGGCTAGAGTGGCAGAAGCCGAGTGATAATTGATCAACAAGTTAGGCAAGTCGTGAATGGATCCGTTGCCCAAAGGAAGGAAGAAGTTCTGTTGGAACACCTCATCGGCACCAGTGGCAGACCCACCAGAAGATGGTTGCTTCTTAGAAGAAGAGGAGGAGGAGGCAAAGAATGGGAAGTTCACGGCATGGGACAATCTGACTTGTTGACGGACAATTTCATCTTGAATGCTGACGATTTCATTAAGATATTGGACCAAGGAAGTGATGATGCTTCTCCAGGCACTGAAACGACCAGCTAGAATCTCAGTTGGGTTCGCGTTGATTGGAACACTGATGATTAAAGGGTTTTTCAATTGGGGATTGTTGAGCATGTTCTTGTTGGATTGTGTGGTGCCGTTGGTGGTGGCGGTGCTGTTTTGATAGTTGATTGTCTCTGCAGCACTGAAGTTTCTGGAGTAGGATTGTTGGTGTTGTGGGATGAATTGGCCAGTTTGGATTGGCGTTTGTTGTGATTGTTGCTGCTGCTGCTGCTGTTGAAGAACCTGCTGGTTAGAAACAGCCGCAGAGTTCAGAGAGTTTGAATGTGCAGCGTTTGGATCATGATTGTTATTCAAAACATCAGCAATCATTTTGGTATCGCTGGTGCTAGTTATGGACTTTGACTGGCCATAGGTTTGGTTGAAGTTGTGTTCCAAAGCGTGAAGTTGTTGGAGATTCTGCTGCTGTTGTTGGAAAGCCTGAGCAGACACATTGGAGGTCATAGTACCATTTCGTGACATCGTGGACGTGATTGTATATCTGTTTAGCGTAAGGGCTTATACAAAACAGGGGATTGTGGTGTTAAAAAAGAAGTTCCAATTGGATTCAAAGGCAACAAGTTAAAGAATGTAGCTATGTGTGAATGAATGTGTAGCGGTAGGAAATTCGTGGATCAGGTACTAAAGTATGCTATAGTAACGACAGAGAAGTGCTGGTAAAGTTTTGATGAATTGGATCTATGATTGTTAATGTTTGGTTGTAAAAGGGCTCTGTTAACAGGTTTGCTATCATTCAATTCGTCAATCACAATTATCCAAACCACCCGCCCTCCAAATTTCAACCAGAAGAAAAAAAAAAACAGTACACCGCCAAGTCGCGGGCCGCTTTGTTAGGTTGAATTAAGCGGGCCTTTTAACTAGGGGCTGGCCAGTGGCTAGGCAGAAGGGTTCTGTGTCGTGCACGTACTGTGCTGGTTCTACTTTCTTTGCTCTAGCCTCTACGCAGATTTGCTGGTGGTGGTGGTGGTGGTGGTGGAGGTCAGTTCGGCCTATATACTCCGGCCCAGCTGTAGACAGTAGACAGTAGGCCAGACTTCTCTCTAGAACATTCCTTTCAACGAGCAAGATAATGCCTGAATATCAACTGGCGGCTACAACAGCTGGAATAAATTTCGCTGGTGGCTTAAGTATGGGGAGCCTTGATAGTGTACCTAGCAACCCTTGTGAATTAAGAATATGTGTGTCTATTTAAGGAGTTTGTCTCTTATGATTTCCTTTGAAAGTTCCACATTCTCTATATACCCCTGACAATAAAGTTTCTTACTTGCTTGCTTGCTTACTTGTGTGTTTATTTACTTGCCAACGATTCCCTCCAATACTATAGCTCTATTCTTTGCCAAATGAATAGCCTCTCTTAAAGAATCCCTATCAATACCACCAGTCAAGGTCAAAGATTTCAGCACTTGACCATTTGGATGAACGCCAACTTGGATTGTTTTCTTGGCACAATATTCTTCTTCTTCGCCCTCGATATCGATCAAAAGAACCTTCTTCTTATCCTCTTCGTCATCATCAACATCCATAGCTTCTTCATCTTCTTCAGGCAATGTAGTTTCTGGAGTCTTGATAATATCAATCACAGTGAAGTTTGTACCGTAAGCAATCTGCTCATCTTCGATCCTTAAACCTTGGGACTTTTCAGAGTCACAATAAACTTGATATTGTTCTCTAACAGTTCCGAAATTGCCCCTCATCTTGATAGGAACTTTAATATCGGCAGCATTTTCATCAATGAATGCATATGGTAATTTCGTATCTTTCAAGGCTGAAATCAACGAAGTCCAAAGCATCTCATACAAAGGACCAGAACGTGAGAACACTTTGAATTCAGCACTTAGAACATAACTCCAGATTCTCTTAGGTCCCAAATCAAACGCAACATCGCCATTTTCTTCTTCTCCACCTCTGTATATAATCTGTTCCTTTCCATTCACATCGATAGACTTCAACCCAACGTTAACCTTCAAAGCATCCTTCTTCAAAATGCCAGAATGTCTAAAAGCTTCATAAATTCTCTGTGATAAAATCATTTCTTCATCTGTAGGAGGACCAACTCTACCTCTTTCCACTTCAACGATAGGATAAATCACTGCATTTTCCTTCAAAGTCTCGACAGGTCTCTGTTCTTGCAACTCCTTGGCAAAGATCGCATTGATAGCATCGGCATCTTCGTTGTCTGCTTCTCCAAGAATGTCTTCTTCGATAATCTGTCCACGAATATTACAGATAATCATCGTTGATCCGGTTCGTAGTATGGAAGAACCCAAGACGTCATTTTGAGCATTGGATGAGGAGTTCGTGTTGTGATGACGGGATAAGCCTCCATTGGTCAATTCAACATCACGGAATTCAGAGAATTTACGAAGATTTGGACGAGCTCCTATTGATAAATGTCTTTGTAAGGAAATTTCTGGAGAGATTCTGGAAAGGACTGAAGGTGGGAAACTCATCAGTTTCAAAGTTTGAGTGCTATCATTGGATTCTTGAGGATCAGACATTTTTTACCCTTTTTTTTTTGTATATCTAGTGTTTGGTAAATACAATGGATTGATTTTAATGCTATCTTAATAAATATCTTGGTGATATGTCCTACTTTAAATTTTTTATAGAAAGATCCGCCTAGTTGAAGATTAAAATATAATAATAAATTTTCGCGTATAAAAATATCATGTGATTGAGTAGTAGGGCGGTTTCTCTTATACTCAATAATTTATTTTAAGCGCTTACATACACATACAATATTATTTATTCAACGTAAAAATTCTTCTTTCAAAGGAACTTTTTCACCTAACCAAAGAGCATGAGTAGTATGATCAATCAAATCGCCTAACCCAGATCTTGGATGTATTAAAACACTCAATTTGCCATGTTTTAATTGATAAAAATTTAACATTTTCAAAAAAGTAACAGGATCTCTTGTATCTGTTTCAAACATCCCTTGAGTATGTGGACCGAATTGTTGATCTTTAGCTCCAAAGATACGGCATTTACCTTCGCTTAATTCTTGGGCGAATTCTAATTCAACGGCTTGACGAAAGGCATAGAATTCCATCTTGGAGACTTCGTCTCCTAAGGTGTAATATGTGTGGAAATCATAAGAAGTGATATTGTAGTAGAAGCTTGGTGATGTTGACATGTTAGCAGGGGGAAGTTTGCGTTGTGTTTGCAATTTGTACTTTATAAATTGAAGTGGTGATTATTAGAGAAAGGTGGGAAAGATATCCAATTGGTTCTTTATATACTAATTCGTTTAAATATACAACAACTCATATCAAATCTTACTACAACATAACTATATTATAAATCTAGGATTCCAGTAGTACCTTATCAGATATTCTGACAAATATTTGTAATTGCATGCGCCACAGTTCATTCTCACGTGACTAGCTAATGTAACTTACCCGGCGATTCATCCAAGATTAATTCTAAAATGAATTCAGATCAAAACAAGTACGCTAATTAAACCAAAAATCTGAGAACCAGGTTGCAAGTGGTTCGATAGGAAAACTCCACACCACACCAATGTCATCAATTCTAAACATAGCCTCAAGGGAAGACCCCTCTACACTTCTAAATTCAACAACAACGACAAAGGGCAAAATATATGGCTTCTTTCATCCATATTGTAATGCTGGAGGAGGAGGAGAACGTGTATTATGGCAAGCAGTTAAGGACACCTTATCTTACGAAGAGACAAATAAGGTGATTATCTACACTGGGGATATAGATTTTACAAGCTCTGAGATCCTTGCTAATGTTGTGAAACGGTTTGATATCGAATTGGATCAGAATAGAATTCGATGGGTGTTTCTTAACAAGAGAGATTGGGTGGATTCGAAAACTTGGCCTCGTTTTACTTTGCTTGGACAAGCTATAGGGTCGTTGGTTCTCTGCTATGAAGCGATTATTCACACTCAGAAGAATAACAACAAGGAGAAGACGGAAACACCAGATGTATGGATAGATACTATGGGCTACCCGTTTATTTATCCGTTGGTTTGGTTGATGCTTGGTGTGCCTATTGTGGCGTATGTTCATTTCCCTGTGATCTCCAAAGATATGCTGGGGAAATTAAACGTTGGGTTCACCAGTGTTTCCGGATTGAAAGACTTGGCTAAGTTTCTCTATTGGTATGTGTTTTTACTAGCTTATACCTTTGTGGGATATTTTGTTGACATCACATTGACGAATTCTACATGGACCAATAACCATATCCAGAGTATTTGGTGGCTGAACAACGATATGGAGATCTTGTATCCTCCATGTTCTACAGAAAAGTTCATCAACATTGCCGAATTGAGCTCCAAACCAAGCAACAACAAGGACAACAGTAGTCTCTGGTCACGTGAGAACAGAATTATAGTTTTAGCCCAGTTCCGTTCTGAGAAAAGACATACTTTAATAATCAGTCAATATTCCGAATTCCTCACCAAATTCCCCCTATCTCATGACAAAGCTCCAAAGCTAACCTTGATAGGCTCAATCAGAAACGATGTTGACCGCGAGTACGTCAACCAATTGAAATCACTGGCCAAAACCAGCGGGATCCCTTCTTCAAACATCGAGTTCTTATTGGACTTACCATACGATCAAGTCCTTGATCATTTGAAATCAGCCACTTATGGTCTGAATGCGATGTGGAATGAACATTTCGGGATCGCAGTGGTGGAATATGTGGCCAATGGATTGATTCCTATTGTTCATGCCAGTGCTGGACCATACTTGGATATCGTTGTTCCTTGGGATATGGACAAGCAGAGGATCTGTGAGTCGGTGGATGAGAGTAATAGAACAGGCTTTTATTTCAAGGACTCGTCGGATTATGACTATGATACAGAAAAGGACAAGGAGTTTATGCATTTGAGCGATGTTTTGATGAGATGTGTTGATTTGACGGATTTGGAGAAGTTGGAGATCAGCAGAAGAGGCAGGGACTCCGTTTTGGAAAGATTCTCTGATTTGAAGTTTGATAACGAATGGAACGAGGCGTTGTATAAGGTCAACTTGGTGAAGAAGCATGGCTCGAGACTTGAAGACGTTGCTGGTTGGGTTGGCTGGGTGGCTGTTGTCTTCGTGGGTGTGTCTCTTGCCAGATATATATAATAGAACTGCAGCTAGCATCACTATACTATAGAATTTATGTGTGTTTATTCCCATTTTTAAGCTACGTTACTTTGTTCTATACGACGAGTTGTTTGGCAATCTTTGCTCCTCGAAATCCTCAATCAGGAAATCGTCTTCATCATGAGCAACAGCGAGGTTCTGCAGTTCACCACCATTCTCCATATCCTGGAGATCTGCAGTGGTTTGTATGGTGGTTGTGTTGCTGGTTCTACCTCCAAACTCCGTCAGTTTCCTGGTCATTTTCCAGTACAAAACATAGCCCGTGATGACAACAAACAGCATCGTCATCACAATGCTCAGAACATCCAGAAACTTCCCCCAAAAGCCCCTCTCGTCGCCAATATGCTTCAACTTGGAGCCAATGAACAGATACATAGCCAACTTGGGAGAGCTGATCGCAGACCCAAGGAAGAAATTGCCCACAGAGACACCAGGAATCGCAGCCAACGCAGCATTCGTAAGGGAATACGGCAAAGGACAGAGCCTGATCATGGCAAGGATCCAGAAACTATTGTCCTCTTTCAAAACCTCTGAAAACACCATCAGCTTCTCATGCGATTGAACAATCATCTGTGCCTGCTCTTTGAAAACATGACGAAACAATAGAAACGATGCAACTGAACCAGAAATCGACGACACTGCAATAATCAACCATCCTTCAAAACTCACCTCGTAAACAACGCCAACAATCGTGTTCAATAGAGAGAACCCCACCAAAGGAGCAAACGAAACAAGGAAAATCCCAGCTCCTAACAAAACAACCGTCAATGTTTTCTCTCGCCACTCATCAGAGTATCGTATCACATGATCCAACACTGTCTTGTGATAAATGACCAAAACCAAGGCAAACAAGCCTACTGACAGCAAGGCAATGATTATAAGGACCTTTTCATATCCTTTACGTGTTTCCCAGAGTTGTTTGCTTGTGGCTTGAAACTCTTCTATCGTTGCAGATATTTCTGATTTCATTGTTTCAAAACGACTG
The DNA here is from genome assembly GCA_030566875.1 of Waltiozyma chaumierensis. Taxonomy (NCBI): domain Eukaryota; kingdom Fungi; phylum Ascomycota; class Saccharomycetes; order Phaffomycetales; family Wickerhamomycetaceae; genus Waltiozyma; species Waltiozyma chaumierensis. Next base: position 16,212 of record JAKUBK010000144.1, on the reverse strand, counting down.
GATGAATTCATGTTTGTTCCAGCTGAATTGTATGGCGTGGTGGAATACGACATTGAGAATATTTATTGTATCTCTTGCTTTCTTTCTTTTCCTAGTGTTCTGGATCTGGAAAATAAACCTCAACTAATCTCTGGGGATCAAACAATAATAATAATAATAATAATTATCATCTCCTTTGATAAATCAAAATTAAACCCGCCTCATGCCTCCTGCCTCCTATGTGGTGGACCCATCACGTGATCCAATAGAGAAGTCTTACATAATCGGATTCAATTCGGTCCAATCAAAACTAATTGAGCAGGGGAAGTTTCAACTTTGCGTTCCAGTACTAAGGCCAGCGTTTGCGCGCCCGTCCGACCAAATTAAAACTGGAGAAATCCCACTAGTAGTGAGAACAGTCTGACGTAGTGGAAGAAAAAAAAAAACAGGTGTGTATACAGTACAAAGGCGTAATAGATCATTGTATCAATTTGACTTAACAAATATCCATTAATCAATTCCAATCAAAAATGTCTTCCATGTTAGCTATCCGTCGCACTTTATCCTTACGTCCTCTCAACTTCGTCAGAATGTACTCTGAAGGTGCCACCGGTGCCACCAGAGCTACTGGTGGTTCTGATGCCTTCACTAAGAGAGAAAAGGCTCAAGAAGATTTATACGTTAAGCAACATGAAAAGGAACAATTAGCTGCCTTAAGAGAATCTTTAAAGAAGCAAAAGGAACAATTGGACCACTTGGAAAAGAAGATGTAAGTGCCCTATAGATCTTCCCACTATTATCTGAATAAAAGACACACATACTAACAATTTCCTTACTTTTCAACAGTAACAGTTCTGAATAATTGTTTATCAATCTTAACAACTATCACTAAAATCTTAATATTCCCATATGTCATGTTTCTACAACATTACATTTATTCTTTAAAAGGTTTCAGGGGGGATGTTTAAATGTTTATGGTTATATTTTCTACTCTTACTATTACTTATTCGTTATACTATGTTGTTGACTTCTTTCATATTATAAGCTACGTTTATTTTAATTACTACATTATTGATTGAATATTCGGAATACATATCTTTCTTTTATGATGTTTTTTTTTTTTATTAATATATTGAAGCTGGTTCTAGAAATCTGGCCTCACAATATTGTAATTTATCTTATTTATACAAATGTTCATCTACAACGAAGTATGTTCTATCAAATTAACATATTCACTATAGCTTAATTAAATACATGATCTTCACTTCAAATAATATAACTAACGTTGTTTTATTTATTCATGTTACACATACGTTTTATCCTAAACCTCCTAGCAAATAACAACCACACTTTCAACTACCTACAATTAACCCAGATCACCAGTCAAACCAGACCACAGAAACCGATATGATCAACATTACCAATGCCCAGTTTCCTCCAATTCCCCTGAATCTTTGAAATCACCAGCCATCCCAATACGTTGCTTCTTAACAACACGATTCAAATCCAATTGATCTTCATCTGAATGCTTGGATGATGATGGTTTACTATACTTGGAACTTAACACGCCAGAAGACAGCACTCTTTGGCCCCATTCGCCAGCTGCTGGATCACCTGTCTCATCTCTGCATTGCTTCAAGAATGGGATTAATGAAGTACCACCTGTGCCCTTTTGTTCCTTTTTTCCTGCAGTTTTGGAAAGCCCTGATCTGAGTGTGTTTGATGAACCTGCTGTTTTCTGCAACTTGGCCTGAAGGATAATGTATCTTGTGACAATTTGAATGTGTTTGTCTCTGAAGGATTTCAACATTGCTAAACATGCGTCATACGCCAATGTTAGTTTGGTCTGGTTCTTCTCAACAACATATGATCTCACGTTGGCCACTTGTTGTAAATGTGTGAGGAATCTTTGATGTGGACCTGGCATGTATGTTTTCATTTCGTTCATGAAGTTATTCTGTCCTGATTCTGAAGAAATCGGCTTATCTTTGTTGCTTTTACTAATACTAACATTATTAGTCTTTGGACGAACGCCTGTTGGGAAATGCTCAACGTTAAGCAAGATATCCAACGTCTGGATCAAAGAAGACTGAGCATTTGACCCACCGGAATATTGTCTATGTGTCTCCTCATCGCCATATTTCAACCCATGTGGTAATCCAGCATCAGTCATGTTCTTCCAACCAGCCAAGTATGGTCTGATTCTGTAATAGAAAGCATGTGGATCACACATCTCTTCCATTCTCATCATGACTGAGCCTAACTTATCAATTGATTCAGCAAGACGTTGTAGATTCTCAACAACTTTGGCCTCATCGTCAGCTCTAATGGCTTTCAATGTCTCTAGCCCATTGGTAATACAGCTGGCACCTTTGTACTCAAAGTACACGCTCACAAGGTAGAACCAACTCTCATCAATAGACCCAGTGAAGGTATTAACAGTGGCAAGATTATCCAAATCCCATTCCTCTTCTTCAGTAGCTGCAACGGTTGCAAAGATATCCTTAAAATTCCAAAGACATAACCCAGAATAAGTAGCAACAGGAGGAACTTCCAAGAGTTTGGAAACCTCAAGCAAAGGATCTGCAATAGACTTAGGCAAATGGTCAGAGGGAATATCCACATTCCAGACATAGGCATGAGCCATGAAACATAAGATAGAATAAGCTCTTCTTAATTGTGGCTTATCATCCCTGATCTCATCAATGGATAACACTATAAGTCTTTCTATAGTTGGTCTGATTCTCTTCGTCAAGATTAATGAAGGTAAGCTATCCATTATGGTTTCCCATGGCTGGAAAGTTGCACTGGATAATCGAGATACTGGTTTGTCTTCTGGTAAGAAACCAGTTTTTGGTGATATGTCATAATCTTCAAGCTTTGGAAGTTCAATCATCGTGTTTTATCGTTTGGCAAGTCTGTTGAAATGATAATATCTATAAGACTAAGTTCGATCTATGGTGGTAAAAATGAACTGAGAGATAGTAGGGTTTTAATCAAGAATACACACACACACACTCAAGTTAGTTTGTGATCAATAGATAAAGTGTCTTTTAAAGGTTTACGTTCTACTGTTTTTTAAACTTTCCAATCACAATTCTGCATACGCCAACTCTCTTCTCTTTTTTTTTTTTAGAAAAGATTGGATGATCAACTTGGCATGATTTTTCGTGAGTGCACGTGCTTCTTCCATCTACAAAAATTGAATGATTAAAAACATTTAATTAGCGACCGAATTCGGGACGAGTCATGGTTTTGAAAGTGGGGAATCTAGAAGAAGTTCTTGACTCCGACATCCGGAATCCGGAGCCAAAAAACTCAATTTATGCCCTACTCTTCAATCATGTGAGGATATAAAGGGATAATAGTTATATAGAAAATTAGCCTGTTGTCTTTTTAAGTTTCATCACGTATAACATCGATATATATTTATACAACCGGTTCAATGAAAACAATAATAGAAAATAGCTTGATATATTAAAAATTAAAACGTGAAACTATAAAGTTGAGGAACTGAAACTGTTAAATTATCAGTCCAAATGCGATTGAAGAAGTGAAGGTAAATTATGCAAGTTGTAAGTGATTTAGAACAAGAAGATTACTCCATCTTTGGAAGTAGTCTGTTGGAATTCAAGGCATGGAATCTCCATGGAACATCTAATTCATCAAGCATGACTTCGTAGAATTCTAAGATTCCTTCAGAAACAGATCTTGTTTGAATAGAATTCAATGTCTTGACCAATTCCATTTCTTCAACAACCTTAGCAGTCTTGACAGAGTTCTCCTTGACATTGAAGAACTTGAAACAGTTCAACCAGTTCCATGGCTTCACATCGTTATAAGTTTGATATTCACCCTTAATGATTCTTTCAACTGTGTAACCGTTGTTATTTAACAAAAAGATCACTGGCTTGATGTCTAAATGTTCAAAAGCTGAGATTTCCTGAATGGTCATTTGGGCAGAACCATCACCTTCAAGTAAGATTAATCTTTGAGAAGAACCCAAATCCTTCATGGCGCAACCAACACCAACGGAAGCTGGCAAGGCCATACCGATAGACAAGTAGAAACCTTGAGAAATATACCTCAACCCAGTTGGGAATTTAAGATCTGGTAAACCGAACATAACAGACCCAGTTTCACAAACAAGAACATCATTTGGTTGAAGGAAGGATTCGATTCTGTTCAAGAGGGTGGATTGGTTGATCTTGGCAGAGGATGGGATGTTGGCAAATTTCTTTGAGATTGGGAATTCCAAAGCTGGGTTGATTGGAACCCTGGTCTGGTCCATCATAGAGTTCATCTTGGAAAGAATCTTGACGAAATGGGCATCGCGATAGATAGTTTCACCAATCTTCAAGTAGTCTGCATGTAAAATAATGGTGTTATCTTTGAACTCCATGGTGAACTTACCTGAGTTCATTTCACTGATGTGTGGACCAAAGTAAAGCACCAAGTCGGAGTTAACAAAGTTTTCATGGATACCTGTGTTGGATAACAAGGAACCAACGTAGTCACCAACAAACTTTGGGTGGTATTCACTGGCAATTGACTTACCCATGAAAGTGGTGTAGTGATGTAAGTTAGACTTGTTGATGAACTCTTGTAATAATTCTTGGCCATGGGTGTAACGGTCAGCTAAGACATCAACCAAGATGGCTGGGTTCTTAGCATTGTAGATTTGTTCCAAAACCTTGTTGGCTAATTCTGTGATTTGGCTGTCTTCCTCTTCATCCTTGATTTCAAGGAAGGTTTTGTGAATGTTTTCAATAGATTGGGTGAATAATCTTTCACCATCGATGATTTCATCTGATAAATCAACTGGTAAGAACAAGTAACCTGGTCTTGAAGACTTGAACATTTGTAAGATAAGGTCGTCCAAGTCGTCAAGGATCTGTTCCTTGTTCATAATGATCTTCTTAGCACAACACAACTTATCAACCATATCAGCGTAAACGAAATGGTTAGAGTCCTTCAAAGAGTCAATGTCTGGAATCAAGTGATGTAAGTGTTGCTTCTTCAATTTCTCATCAGTCATGACCTTAGTAGATGGCATACCAACAATGTGTAAAACCTTTGAGTATTCTGCAAAGGCACCAGAGACAGCGTTGATAGCACTCAATTCACCAACACCATATGTTGTGACCAAGACACCTAGAGACTTGGTGTATCTGGAGTAACCGTCAGCAGCGTAACCAGAGTTCAATTCGTTACAACCACCAACCCAGTTCAACTTAGTCTTGTAGATATGTTCCAAGAGGGATAATTGGAAATCACCTGGGACACCAAAGACAGACTTGACATTATGAACTTGTTCCAATCTCTTGAAAATGTATTCACCTAAAGGCATCATGGTAGATTGGATGGTTGGAACATCAACTGAGTTGTCAATTGGGGCAACGGGACCTGGAATTTGATCAATTGCTATTGGAGTCATTTTTAGTAGTAGTATTTCTTTGTTTTGAAAAGTTTATTCAACGAAAGCGGGTATAATAGGAGCAAAATAAAGTTGATATAAAGAAGTGAAGGAGAAATGTCGTGCCAGGATTTTGGATCAATGGTGGGATTCCCAATCCTTTATATATCCAACATGGCCAAAGGAGGGAACTTTATCAAGATAACTTCAATAACCGAATAACAATGAAGTTGGAGTATAGAAATCATCATTTTGTTCATCCTCTGATCACACAGGTCAAATCTGTCCGTGCCTGTGAACACTTAAGTAGCCAGATCCTCTGCTTTTCCAACATTTTTTTGACACAATCGGCTATTGAAGGCAACGGTTACCTCGGAACGACCTCCGAGATCACCGTTAGTTACCGAGACACGCGTCGCAGACCTTAACAATAGAGTGAATTTTCAACTTTAATCAAACTGCTGGGAGACTTAATCAACAATTGGAGAAAATTTTTCTCAACAACAAACAAAGAAAACGGCCCTAGTCCGTACACGGCAGCAACTAAAATTAGTGTAAGAAACAGCAATATTATTTTAATCTTGAAGTCGGATAGATCACCTTACAAAATATAGATCATTCTTCTAGGTCTTTCGGTGTAGAACCCATCTCGGTTATCAACGCTTCGGTGAATTTGATGTTTGGATGTTTTTGATCTTAGCACGTGATTGATTTTGAAAAAGGTGTGGAGGGGGTTGGTATGGATTATTTACTGCTTAATTTTTGTGGAGTACTGTGTTTCTTTGAGGGAAAGACAGGAAGGATGGTTTTTCTTCCACTATAGTCTATATCTACTGTCTAAATCTGATTGGTTCGTTTTAGCTTCAATAGTCCGAATATTTATTAACTTTGTACCTGAATTGTTGTCGTTCGTAGTACTTCAGCCACTATAGATTCCCTTTATTTGGTTTAAACTTTACAACCTGCTCCACCAAAGTCTGTACCTATCACCACTATCACGGGACTCTTGAAGGAGGTGGCTATTTCGAAATTAGGAGGTATTTCTCAGGACTTGACAGTACTCGTTAATGATCATAGTTAATCTCATCATTTCAAATTCAAATGATTTATTAAGATGAAGATATATCCATATGGAGTTCTACACTAGACAAATTTCACTAAAAATTCTTCATAGCTATCCGATCATCTCATCTATTAAACATTTTCCTGAAATATTAACTTATAAAACACTATACATTATTCATAAAACATGCGGGACATTCATTTTATTCCTTAACGAATAAGGCAGCAGCACCCATACCAGTACCAATACACATACTGGTAACACCAAGTTCACCAGCCTTCAATTCTCTCATAATAGTAGCAATTTGTCTACCACCAGTGGCACCCAATGGATGACCTAAAGCAATAGCACCACCTCTTGGGTTAACCTTGGCGTAATCAATACCAACCTTGTTAATACTCCAAATAGCTTGACCAGCAAAAGCTTCATTGATTTCGTAAACAGAAACATCGTTGAAATTGACACCGTTGCGAGTCAATAATTCTGGAATGGCGTAACCTGGACCAACACCCATGATTTCTGGAGGAACACCAACAGCAACGAAATCAATGTACTTACCAAGAATTGGCAATCCTAATTTTTCAGCGGTGGATCTCTTAGCTAATAAAACGCCACTGGCACCATCGGAAACTTGAGAAGAGTTACCAGCTGTAGTGACACCTCCTTTCTTGAAAGCAGCTCTGATCTTACTTAATGATTCAGCAGTAACGTTGGCTCTTGGACCACTGTCAGTATCAACAACAACCTTTCTTGCCTTTTCATCTTCATCATCGGCATCTTCTTTGTAGTCAATTGTAATTGGTAAAATTTCTTCTTTGAAAAGACCCTGCTTTAAAGACTTTTCAGCCTTTTGGTATGAAGAAGCAGCAAACTTGTCTTGATCTTCTCTGGATAAATTGTAATTGGAAGCAATGTTTTCATTGGTAATACCCATTGGAATACCACACTTAGCTGATTCTTTGTTCTCCTTCAAGACATCACTAATCTCACCAATGGCACCTGGCCCATAGAATTGTGACATACTTTCAATACCTAAAGCCAACCCGATATCAATTTGACCAACCTTAATCTTGTTAGCAATGTCATTAACAGTAGTTAAGGAACTTGAACATTGTCTGTTGATACAGGAGAAAGCTGTAGTGTAAGGAATACCAGCGGCTAAACAAGCAGCTCTGAATTCGGTGGCACCAGCACCTTTGTTTAAAACATTACCAACACTAACATCACCGATCTTAGCTGGGTTGAAATCTGGCAATTTAGCAAGGAATTCAACAAGGAATCTGTAGAGTAATTCATCGGACTTGACATCTTTGAAATAGCCCTTACCACCTTTAGTAATTGGAGTTCTGTAAGCAGAAACGATAACAACATCATCTGCGCCCTTGGATGAGAATTGAGAGGCGGAGGTTTGTTGTGCTGTGATTTGGTTCTTTATTTGATTTAATCTTTCCATTTCGTTTGTTTGTTTATTTGTTTGTTTGTGAGTAATACATTCAACTACACTAGTACAGAAAAAGTTCAAGTGAGGCGCTATTATTGGGACTTTTAATAGTTTATATATCAATCCTAAGTCAGTAAACCGTCATTTTTACAACCGCTGGATTATAAATTGTTTCTTGCTTGACTTGATCACATATAAATGTGGAGAAAAAAATATCTGTCATCGGGTCTAATCGGCTCCACCCTGAAATTTTCAAATCATTAGAAAGATGGCAAACTTTTACCGAGGATTAAAAGAGCAAAAGCCTTCTTTCCCACAAAATTTTGTCACTTCCAAGTTAGGCAATCCGGCTTTCAAAATATCGACAATCCAACGTGATATATTTTTCGCCCTCGGAATATCAAGAAGTAATATTCCTGAAATACCGAGAAGTTGTGCGGGTTTCGGCTAAAATCATATGAACAAGAAGAGTCCGAAAAGTCCCGGGTTCTCTCTGTCCACAAATCTGGACATGCTCCGATTTTCTCCTTCCGATTAAACCAAGTAGGTAACAGGCATGCGGCTAGGGATCTGGCCCATAATTCTTAATATACCTGTCCTTAAACAATTCAAAAAGGCTCTTAAACAAGCTGTTAAACAGTTAAAGCCATATAAAAATCTTCCAATTATTACCTGGTTCTATAAGGATCACCTATAATTTTTTTTTCCTGGTCGGTTCAGTTGGTGACGTTGTGGAATTCCGATGTATAATTCTGTGTTTTGATGTATAGCATAGCCGCCATTCGTGCATCCAGCTATAGAAAATAGGCTATTTCCTTAACTATAACTGTAATTGAGATTTTTAAATCTGAACAACTTTCAGAACTGAGACTATTAGTACATCTTTCAAAAAGATTATAGATTCTAACAAGTCGTTGATGGATCTGTTGAGTGTTGTAAGGAGAACTAGGAACTTCAATCAAATGGTATTCATTCAAATCCTGTAATTTTACAGCTCGGCTTCTGAATATTTCAGAGCACTCTCGAGTCTCCACAATCATGCCATACATGTATACGCCCCCGCCTATGTACAGATCTGTTCGACGACGTTGTGACTATTTTCTAATCATGCTCTCCAGGTTCACAAAATAACCGATGTTAAAGTATGAGAAGTGAACATTCAATTTTCCACCTTATAATTAATTAATTTTCCAATAATATACTCAATTCAAATATTTCAGCAATAATATTGTTATCAATATTGTCCTATCACAATGATGAAGTTTGTCTATTTGGAATTAAACTGCAAATTAATGGAAAAAAAATTAATCTGATCGAATGGAAGTTTATGATCAGATTTTACGAGTTCTGCCGGTGCGGACAAACGGGATAAAATCTCCCAGGCAGGGACGTTTATAAATTTCCTTTTAGAGGTTTCCCACCTAGGCTGCTGCAGTCTAGACTCAGACTCTAGAAGGAAGAGTTCTTTAAGTAGGCCCTTGCCGAAAATACTTTTCCCCTTAAAGCGGTGAGGAAATTCCCGTGTGATCAAAAAATCAAATTCCTATTGCGCCCTAATTACTTAAAGCCGTTGGTGGGTGAAAACTGGGATTGACCAATTAGAATTTTTTGGTTTCTGTATTTCATTTTCAAGTTGTTTTTTTCTTAGAGAGTTCTATTTTTCGTGGTTACAGGATACATCTAGGTTCAGGGTATCTGATTATTAGTCGAGTAGGTTGTCTACCTATAATTGCTTCTGGACGGTTAACATCGACTGGATAAATAGATTCATTCCTCCGTATAGCCTATTTTCAAGCAAGAGTGAAGTGAGTGGGTTATTTCCCGAAAGCCCCGAGGTTTTGACTAGTTGAGAAGGCTCCCAGCCATGCGCAAAGTTCCGTGTACATCCAAAAAAGTGAGCTTACGCATGTTTTTTCGAACAAGTGCAGTTTTCCAATTGAACCTCACCAGAAATATAAAAAACTCTTAAAAGTCTCCAATTTCTCAAGTGGAACAGTCCCACGTCCAATTGCCAATATTATCTATTTCCTTCCACTTTAAAAGTTTATCTATCCAATTTTCCCCTCCAAGATGGCTTTCGCATTCAGAAGATTAGCTTCCAAGCGTGCCTTATTAGCTGCTGGTGCCTCCACATTAGCAGCTTCATCCCTTTACTTAGCCAACCAAACAACCATTCAAAACGAAGCTAGTTTGCCAGCTTTGATTGAATCCAGACCAGCTCCTCCAAAGAGAGAGGAGTTACTAAAGAAGTTAGAATCTACTCCAAACTACGATGTCTTGATCATCGGTGGTGGTGCTGCTGGTGCCGGTGCTGCTGTTGATGCCGCCACCAGAGGTTTGAACGTTGCTTTAGTTGAAAGAAACGATTTTGCCTCTGGTACTTCTTCCAAGTCCACCAAGATGGCCCACGGTGGTGTCAGATACTTGGAAAAGGCCTTCTGGCAATTATCCAAGGCTCAATTGGACTTGGTCATTGAAGCCTTGGACGAACGTGCCAACATGTTGAAGACTGCTCCACATTTAGCCACTGTCTTGCCTATCTTGATTCCTGTCTACAAGTACTGGCAAGTGCCTTACTTCTACGTCGGTACCAAGATGTACGATTTGTTTGCTGGCTCCCAAAACTTGAGATCTGCTTACTTGTTGGGTCCATCTGGTACTGCTGCTGCCTGTCCACAATTAGAAACCACTGGTTTAAAGGCTGGTTTAGTCTACCACGATGGTTCTTTCAACGATTCTAGATTCAACTCTGCTCTTGCTGTCACTGCCATTGAAAACGGTGCTACTGTCTTAAACTACGTTGAAGTTGTTCAATTGCTAAAGAACGACGACAACAAGGTTGTTGGTGCCATTGCCAAGGACCGTGAAACCGGTAAGGAATACAAGATCAACGCCACTTCTGTCATCAACGCCACTGGTCCATACTCCGACGTCATCTTGGAAATGGACAAGGATCCAAAGGGTTTGCCACCAGCCATTCCAAAGCCTCCAAAGATGGTTGTTCCATCTGCCGGTGTCCACATCGTTCTTCCAGAATACTACTGTCCAAAGGACTTGGGTATTTTGGATGCCCAGACCTCTGACGGTAGAGTCATGTTCTTCTTGCCATGGCAAGGGAAGGTGCTTGCCGGTACCACTGATGTTCCATTAGAAAAGATCCCAGAAAACCCAACCCCTACCGAAGCTGATATCCAAGATATCTTGAAGGAATTGCAACACTACATCAAGTTCCCAGTCAGAAGAGAAGACGTCTTGTCTGCCTGGTCCGGTATTAGACCATTAGTCAGAGACCCAAGAAACATCAAGGATGGCGAAGAAAACGTCGGCGGTACCCAAAACTTGGTCAGAAACCATTTGATCTTCACCTCTCCAACCGGTGTCACCACCATTGCTGGTGGTAAGTGGACCACCTACAGAGAAATGGCTGAGGAAACCGTCAACGAAGTTGTCAATGTTCACAAGTTCAACGTTGGTAAGTCCATCACCAAGAAGATTGTCTTGGCTGGTGGTGAAAACTTTGAAGCCACTTTAGCGCCAAGATTACAACAAAAGTACCAAGTTCCAACCCAATTAGCTGAACATTTAGCGGCCAACTACGGTACCAGAGCCCCATTGATTTTAGAATTGTACAAGAAGGAAAAGGCCAACCAATTGCCAGTTGCCTTGGCTTCTGAATCCGCCGTTGCTGGTTACGACCACTTTGAACATCCATTCTCTGTTGCCGAATTGAAGTACGCCATTGATTACGAATACGTTAGAACCCCAGTTGATTTCTTGGCTAGAAGAACCAGATTGGCCTTCTTGGACTCCAAGGCTGCTGTTGCGTCTGTCGAAGGTGTTGTTAAGGTTTTAGGTGATGAATTCAAGTGGTCTGCTGAAAAGAGACAAGAAGAAACTAAGAATGCTACTGAATTTATCAAGACCTTCAACTAGGTTTTTGATGATTGTTTGATTATTGATTTGATCCTTTTGTTATGTTTGTTATGCCTTTTCTTATGTTTTTTTTTTCTTTTCTTTTCTTTTATTGTCTGAAAAATGATCCTCCTTTTATGTGGTTTTTATTTTGCTTTTACGAATGACGACGTTTTATATAATTGACTATTGTGTATAGATGAAAAGATATGTTTATATTCCTTTCCAGTTCCTGGTGATCATCATGTTGTAGACTGTTTGCCACAAGTTTCTGCCTTGTATCACGTGCTAAAATAGAACACTGGGATGTACCTATCTATAGAATATATATACCAATTGATTATATATCCCATATGAATATTTATAAATATAATACAATACGTGTGCAGTCCAAAATAGCTCTAGCAGTACTTAAACCAACTAATCAGAAATGTTAGAAACTGGAGAAGCAACAGCCGATGTTTCCGTATCAGATACTGTGAATTGATCAGTTGTCTTTGATTTAGCAGCAACCAATTTCAATAACTTACGATGGTTTTCATCAGCACTGCCTGTGCCTTTGATAGGAACACTGATTGATTCTACATCATCGGAATCATAACCTGCTGTCACTGTGGAGACCTCAGAAGCCAACTCAATGTTACTGTTGTTCTCCTTGGCTGTAGAGTAAGCTTCTTCTTCAGCCAACAGTAATTCTTCGTAAGTACCGACGTCGATATCATCGATGATTTCACTGGAAACCAATGTTGTTTCTTCATCACTTGAATCTTTATTCTCTTCGTAAAACTTTCTCAGTTCAAGTTCTCTTTGTCTTTGTGATTCTTCTCTTTGGATTCTTGCGGCTTGTAATAACTGGCTGATTTTCTCGCCACCAAGAGATGTGGATGATCTCTTTCTGTAAAACAACAAGTAAGCGGCTCCTGTGATGGCCTTTTCTGGAGATGTTGGTGAGACTCTTGAATCATCATAATAGTACCATTGGTTGTCCACAAAATTCTTGGCGTATGCAGTGTAATGACCACCGCCTAATCCACCATAATGGTTATCAACGGCACAAAGATCATAAATCTCCTCTGAGCCATTGTCCATATCAACGCCTTCATACCTAGCCAAGTAAGGCTTCATATCCAACCCCTCAATTGGGAAATCCACCACAGAATCAATCTTATCACTGAAACTTCTCTGGTTTTCAAATCTTTTCAAATGGATGGAAAGAATATCCGGCGTGGACCAGATTTGGATTTGTTTACTGGCTTGACGATGTTCTTTACATTGGGAACAATACCAGAAGTCCTGCTCTCCCAAAACTTCGGTTTTGGAGAACAATCTGAGACATTCATCCAAGGTTAAAGCCTTGTTCTTATTGGCGATTCTCGTGGCTCTGTTCTCTTCGACTTCTGGATTGGCGATAGGTTCTGGGTTTGTCCATGTGTTGGTTGCCCCGTTCTCGCTGATCCCAACGAACAAATCCTCAAACTCTTCGTATTCCCATTCACAGACCAAGGCGAAACCAGGCTTGATTAAATCAACAACTCGTTCCAAGTCCTCTTCGATTGGTTCAAAAACATCATCGTCATCGTCGTCAACTGTAGCAACGGCATATGTGTTCTGGGCTGTGTCAACTTTCCCTTCCAATGGAATCTCTTCATTGATTTCGAATAGAGCTCTATCCAAATCCTGGTCCAACTTCTCTTGTTCATCGTTGACAGAAGAGGGTTCCACCTCCATATTGTCGTCATCCCCAGAAGTGGCAGCAAAAGTGTAGTAGTATTTCTTCTTCTTGTCAATGGTATCCAGCAAAGTCTCAAGGTTCCCGAAATTATTGTGGGTTTTAGGCATCCAAATCCTTTCAGCAGGTTCGGTGGTTAAAGTGGATGGAATCATGATTCTGTTGTGGCTGGAACGGAAACTACGACGTTGTTTTCTGACTGAATGGCGAGAACTGTCCCACAATTTGATAGTAAAGGCATACTCTATAGGCACTTCCGGATTGGCCAAGGAGACATCTGAATCATAACCGTTGTCTTGGTCGTCGTCCTCCTCCTCCTCCTCCTGTGATTGAAGCTCGTCTTCAACCATATCGGCATCTTCCCTTTCCGCACCTTCAACATCCTTTGTGAGCGTGGCGTTCTTGATGTTGTTGTTGTTGTTGTTGGTTTTGGGGGTCTTTTTCAGGAAATCCTTCTTAGAGTATCTCTTAGTGTTGGCAAACCCACCACGGACATCAGAAAACACCGTTGTGGTTGATAGTTGTTGATACTTCTGCTCCAACTTGAGTCTGATCTGACCAAAGGATTTTCTTTCGTCTTCGTTTAAAGTGATGAAAAACGGGACTCCGAAAGAAGCCGGGATGTTGTTGGCCCCCAAATAAACATTGAAAATAGGAACAATCAAATCTCCCTGCTCCTTGTGTGGGATTTCATACATGATAACAGTGTCATTGGCGGCGATCAGATCGGACAAAGGTAGATAACTGGCTTGCGAATCGGCAGAATCAAAATTGTTGTAGAACTGATGGTTGAAAATCTCAGCAGTGAACAACTCCGCAGGGTTCAAATCAAGCTTGGAGGCAACGTATTGTTTCAAAGTGTTGTATGTTGATGTCTTTGGAAGTTCCACTTCAAAAGATCTCAAAGCACCGGTCTTTAGGAAAAGAGTGATCTCCCCCTCCCATGTTGATTCTGAAGGAAGCGGTAAAGTCAGATCACTGAACGGATCAAATGTAATGGATATCTTCTTGCAATCAGGACAGATAAGTGTGGATTTGTAGAGCCCCGTGAAGAGATCAATGATGATGGAATCGTTCCTCAGTTTGTGCTGCTCCCAGGATTTTCCAGCAAGAATCCTGATGTTCTCTGGAGTGATTGAATCATTGAGTTCTGGCTTCTCCGTGGATGGTTTCTTCAGGATCCGGTTTAGATCCTCGTGTAATCCATCCAATAGAAAGGCGAGGAATTCCTGGGAGTCCTGTTGTTGGTAGCCAGAAAACATGCTGTTGAAATGGCCAATGGTGGACTTGAAGTCTCTCGGAGTGTAACTGCTCACGCTTTGAGCCTTCTTCTCGAACAAGTTGTGGATCAAATTGGCAAACGATTCGGCAATCTTGCCATTCATACCCAACGGATTATCGACGTTTAATTCCGCTTGGAAGCAGTTTAAAAGGAAATATTCAGCAAGTTCGGGAACATGGACCAAACATTGAAGAGCGGAGTTCATAAAACAGGTGTTTCCTAAGTTCTGAAGACCGATGGTTCCATCAGAAGGCGACGCTTGTTGTTGGACATAACTGAATGAAGGCCACGTCAAGTCCTTGTCCGCCTCTGATTTTTCTTCAATGATCAGAGACCCACCGGAAAGATTGGTCTCTTTCAACGTAAGATCGTGCAGTTCTTTCTTTATCAGTTTCTTGCCAGACAAAGCATGGAACTCCTCTGGATTGATGTTATAGTTCATGCTGCTGCTGCTGCTGGAGGGGACATACCACACCCTGTACTTTGAATCTCTGTGCTTGTCTTTAGTCTTGTTGAAAGACTCCGTGCGATACAGGATCTCAATGGCTTCTTCGACAACAGCACCCAAAGTGAACAGGCGTGGTACTGCGAATTCAGGAATCGAGGCGTGCCTTGAGTGGATATTGTAACGGGAGAATTCTGGAGGATTGGTGGTATACGTCAAGTGGTGGAGAAAGAAAAGAGGTCTTGTGAACTCCGGACACAATTCGCACTTGATCGATGTTGTCTGTTCACCAGTTGCTTCATTGGTCTCGGTGATCTCTTGCTCCATACAGATAAGATGGGTCTCCACAGGCGAGGATCTAGAGGTGAGACCATACCATTCGACTAGTTTGTCAAAGGCAGCTCTGGGGATAGCGGACAGTCTCATGGAGTTGACATTGAACACACCGGATGTTGGAGAGATGATGTTGGACGTGTCGATTGGAGGTAGGTTTCCTTCCAGAAGAAGAAACTGACTGAACCAGGATTCAGAGATAACGCTGACTATTGTTCCTTCAGTGTTTCTGGGGATTTGGTCCTCGATGATTTGCTGTATGGCTTGTCTCCGTTCCTCCATGGTAGGAACGAGGAGTTGTTCATCAGCTTTCATATGATTTGCCGTCAGCTCATCATCTGTTGGACTGTCAGAGCCACTAAGGGATATATCACGGACAATATCCGTAGGTTCCTGGTCCTTCAAATCTGTATTTGTTTCATTGGAGATGCTTGTAGGGGATTCCATCCTTTCTTGACCTTCTGCGCTGTCCATTATCTGAATTGTCATATTATCGATAATCTTGCCTAAGCAAATATAGAGTGGATTATCAGCTCTTCAAAAAAAAAAAAAAAAAAAAAAAAAAAACAAAACAAAAACAAAAAAAAAAAAAAAAAAATAAAGAGAGAACTG
>JAKUBK010000143.1:0-104418 GCA_030566875.1 Waltiozyma chaumierensis | reverse complement strand
GTCCTTCTTCTTCCTGAAGTAGTGTTTGAAAGATCCCAGAGAGAGTTCTCTGTCTTCGGTATCCCTGATTGAAACAGACGCTCTAGCTTTATCTCCTGTCCGGATGTATCTCTTCTCGATCTTGTTCATTGTGTTGCGAAAGAATTCCATGTTGATGTCTTTCATACACCCTGCTTCATATTCTAAAGGGATGAATGCGCTAACACATATATATCTAATTTAACTGATATTTTGATCTGTCTTAAACCCACCTTTACCTTTTGAACACAACAAAAAGCAACTTTGGCCGAGTGGTCTAAGGCGTCTGACTCAAGATCAGATATCGTAAGATGCAGGAGTTCGAACCTCCTAGGTTGCATTATTTTTTTGATTTAAGTGAATAAAACTTGGTAATTGAGATTACGATCTTACTTAAGATCTAAACCCCATAGAAAAGTTGTAGGTTCGATTGATTTTTAGTATCAAATATAAGATCATCATAAGACCCCTAGAATGTACTAGGTCTAGTAAGATAAAGAACACTTAATAAATAAATCATAGATCTGAAGCACCTGGACCTATGTCATTTGAAATCGTAAGCCCAGTCTTAATAAAATTTGATCATACATGATATCCTTGTTAGATTTAAAAATAATTATTTATAATTACATCAATTATGTTTCTGAAACAATGCTAGTGCTAAAAAGTGGGTCAACCCATTAAATAAAGAAAATTGAAATCCATAGATTCTCAGGTGGGGTATACTTAGAGTTTGTGATGGGTCAAGATGTTCAAAATGTGTCTGCATCAATATCCATGTCAACTATATGTTGATTGTTACCATTCTGTATAATTTGAGCATCAGATTGGACTTGAGCTTCAGAATATTCAGTGGTTTGATCAACGTAGTCATTTATGTCAGATTCTTGGCCTGGGACTTCGAACCCATCAGCCAACATGTACAAAAGATCATGGATTCTAAGCACAGCAGCCTTGAGTAATTCTGATTGTTCTTCTGGGGATTCCTGATGGTTTGTGTTCTTAAGCATATCAAATACTGTTTCGTTGACAACTTCAATACTTCTCAGTTTGTTATAATAGAAGTTTCTTTCAATCTCTAAAGCTTTTATGGTTTCCTCATGCTCTTGGTTGACTAAATGCAAAGTGTTCAAATCACTTTTCGTGATTTCAAGTTCTCTCATGACTTCTGCTGTACTTGATGATCTAGCGGCGGTTCTTGATGTGCCCATTACATTGTTGGTAGTGGTGGTGGTGGTTTTATTACGCAATTTAGGAAGTGTATTGCTTTGGATACTGGTATTAGAAGAAGAGGATGTGACACGACGTGCGGAGTTCAATGTGGTTGAGGAAGAAGTGGCTGTGGTGCCTGATGTGACTCTTCTGGATGTGGTTGGTTGTCTTGCACTTGACACGGTGTTGCTTGAGGAAACACGTCTACTTTCATTTGCCGATGCTGTGGAAGGAGTGGATCTTCTAGCTGATGAAGATGTTGATGGAGGAGCAGTAGCCTTTCTTCTGGATAATGGGTCATACTCTGATTCACCAGTGTTTTCTAACCAGAACTTTCTAATCCACTGGAAGAACTCCAAATTATCCTGGAATCTGCACTTAATTAATCTCTCAACAGGAATTGGTTTCTGGACCTTATGTTTCTGAAATGATGATTGAAGGACTTTGAAGTTGTTCAAATACTCATATTCTCTAGCAGCATTGAAATTTACTTTGGACATAGGCAAATCAAGGAAGATAGAATCAAAGATCTGACAATAGGCAGCACCAGACCCTAGTTGTTCGACTTTGGTGTAGTTCAATTGCAAAAGATCATTAACCCAGTTTAAAAGTTCTGTACGTGATTCACCTGACATTATGACTGCGTAAATTTTATGGGGTTGAAGCTACTATGCTAATATGTTTTGTTTGGTGGGTGGTGTGGCCCTTTGCTTCTTATAGAACGACGTTGTGCTCCTTGAGGATTAAACCCAATAATAAGGTCTGGCGAGTAGATCTTAGATCTTAGATCTGTTTGTTTTTGTTTTTGTTTTGAAGTCGCCATGGACAGTGCGCCTACCAACTGGCAACCGGGTAACGGGAATCGTGGAGTACCTGAAACCTGAAACTCAATTGAAACCCCACCAGCTTTAATCTGGTGTTACAAGTGTTTACACCGTATTGCGTCTCTATATTATATTCATATCAATATACACCAATACATTATTAAGTAAATAAATATCTAAAAGTCGTTAAATGTGACGTCAGCACCTTGGCTTCCACCTAGAGGTGAATTGGCATTATCGCCCTTTCTGAGATTCTTCCTTCTTTTGTTGACAAAGCTTAGACCAGATATCTCTTCATTAACCGGTGGTCTCTGATTGTCATCAGTGTAAACCAGATCATCATTACCAAGATAGATAACCTTCATGATATTACCAAAAGCAACAACAATGGATTTATGGCCAAACTTGTTCATATGACTGATACTATTCACCAACAATCCCTCAGAATCACCAGAATGTGGAATGTCGTAGTAGTCGATTTTCCCATCTGCATTCATTGTCCAAGCTTTCCAGAAGTCAGTGTTTGATTTCATAGCGATGTCTCTTGATTTGGATCTGTTTACTGTCCCTCTTACTCCTCTTCTTCTTAGTGTATGCATACCATCATTTGATTCGGTCTCGCCATCATCATCACCACAGATAACTTCTTCAATCCTCTTGGAAACACCAATAATCTGGTTGTTATCAGTGACTCCCCAACACTCAACATTGTCCAACTCGTAGATATCGTGAGAGACAGAGTTGAACCCGATACATCTGATTTCTCTGACATCTCTTTCAACTCTAAGACAGATACTTTTCTTTGCTCTGTGATCAATTCTGAAAGTATGAAGAACAACAGTATGTGTATCAAGTAAGGAGTATGCAACAGAGAAGGAGGAAATGGAGGCGGAACCACAGAAACGGCAATGTGTTGGCTGGTCGTGGAAAACTTTGAAGGAATTCTTCTTAAATGGACGAATTGGGAATTTCATGATTGAAACACCTGTTTGCACATCAACCAATTCTGCAAACTTATCACATGCTCTAACCATAAAACCAACAAATGGGACAATGGCAAGGGCAGGTTTTGAATGCTCCTTGGTGGCTGAACTAAAGTCTTGTAATTGATCAGTTCTTTCCTGAGAATCTCTTTCACTGTTGTTGAGGTAGAATTGGTTTTCAAGGATGGTGACAGTTCGAGTTTTCCATTTGTTGTTAACGGCAGTGGATACTAAGATCTTCCCGGAAGCAGCTAATGAAACAAGACGATCATTGACTCTTGGTGTGAACAAAACTGCACTGGATACCAAAACGTCGTCCTTGATAAGTTTCTCTTGCTTGAGTTCACCTGACTCACAAGAAACACTCAAGATGGAACCGTTCTTCAAAACAACAACAAATTCATCGCTGCTGTCTGAAACACCAGAGTTATTATCAAAGGTCATGTTCGGAGCCATGTTGAGAGAAATTACAGATCTCATGGAGTTCCTTCTGGAGTTTGGGGCTTTTTCAGCTGCAGCTTCCTTTAATAATTCACTTGCCTTCTTTCTTTGTAAGAAAGCTGGAATCGTCTTCTTTCTGAAAAATGATTCCAGTGGAACATTGTTTTTCAAATCATCAATCTGAATCCTCCACTTCCAAGTCTTTGAGGATCTGGACCAGCACTGCAACATTCCTGATTTTGAGAAGATCGCAACAAAATTCCCACTATCACTCATAACAATATGTGTAATCGGCCAGGCTTTACCAGAAAGCGGTAACTGTGTTGGTTTAGGCAAGGGACTGGATATTGGAGACCAAACAAGAACTTTATGGTCAAGACCTAATGAAACGATGAATGGAGACTTTGGAGCGGTTGCGATCTTGATTATATCCAAGAAGTGGCCACCACTCAAAAGTTTTGTCTGAATTTCATGCGATTCATTTGCTGACTTCGTGTTAAACTTGGATTCAGATTCGTATTCATTTGTTAGGCTTGCAGAGAAGTAACGTAAGATCATCAAGGCCACTGACATAACTAGGACTAATAAAGCAAAAAATTCCAAAATATAGAAACTGTCAAAGCTGTAAGAGACGTCCATGTGAAATCTGTCAGGAGCCCAAGTTGTAACAGAGGCTTTGGGAACAACAATCAATGGCTCAGTGACTCTAAGCAAGATTCTGGAGAAGGTTGGAAGTTCATACCCTGAGTTCTCTAGCAACTTGAAAATCTCTGAACTGAAAGTTCTTCTGTCAAAATGATTCTTCAAGTCTGAGTCTTTCAAAATAAAATTGCTGATATCATCAGATGGGGTTCCAAAATATCTGAAAATACCAAAATTAAACCAGTCATCGGCCCATCTAATATTGATACCAATCAAGAAACAAATCACAACTAAGGAGCCTGTGGTAGTGGTGGAGAACGGTAAGTTAATCTTTCTTTTGTAACTCTGGAGTGATTGCCAGAAACTATGTTTCTTTCTCTGTCTGTCGGTAAACCCTAACGAATTTTTGGTAGAGTCGTTTTCAACGATAAGATCAGATAGTTCAATTCTAAGAGAATCAATGATCAAAATTGCCTGGAAGTAGGTCAAGTGCAAAACATGGTCGATGATCAAAGCAACACAGGCAAAGACACAAAATATCTGGCTACTTAGAGCAACATACGATCTGACAAGCAACAAAATTAAAATATTGCTCACAACAATAATTGTTGAATTGAATTCACTTTCTGTAGCAGCCGATGAGAATCGTTGTTGGATTGACTGACTGCTTGGCATCTTTGAAAGAGCTGCTATCAATCTGAACATGTTCTCTACACTGACGACAACAACAATGAACGGAATGAACTCCAGAGGAACCTGTTGGAAATCAACACTTTTGAAGAAGAACTTAATGACTGAAGCAGAAGATAGAATGGACAAGGAGATCTGAACAATATAGGCGACTAGAAGTCCCATCTTGGAACGAACAGTTGATAAATTGGAGATAGAGATTAAGAAGTATGCCAAGATGAAAAAATAGCACAATGAAAGGAAAATATGGTCAAACTTGGTGACTTTGACAACCCTCAAAAAAAAATTCTGTTCAAGGGAGGAACTGCTAGTCTTTGATTGGAAATTCAAGATCTTAAAAGACGATGTCTGGTTCTTAGCATAAAGCGATATTGTATCATTCCAAACCCTTTCGAAGCTTTCCTCGTTTTTATGTACTATTATAATTCTGAAGACATCCACAGACTTGATAAACCCGTTGATCTTCTTAACCCCAGAGAACAAGCTGTTCATCGATATCTCCTCCGGTTTGAGTGAGTGTTGGTGAATGGTTTTGAGTGGATTCTTGTCCATTGATAGTTTGTTGATGTCATTAGACCAGATATTGAATAAGGAGTGAACAAAGATCTCCTCACTTTGTAATTCTGTTGAAGAATTTGTAATCCTTGTTTTATTGAATTGGAGGCTATTGAGAATATGATTCTGTAAATTCAATGATTCGACTAAAAACTTCTTCTTCAAAGCACGAGGGTTGCTGTCGTGCGATTTAAAAGGAATCGAATGGTCTTCAGATTCTATGTCTTCCTTAGGGCTCAGCCATATCTGTCTTAGTACGAACTCATCGCTGAAATGGAAAGAGTCTATATTGGTAGATGTAATTGAATTGCTGAGCTGGCTCAAGTCCATCATATGTGAATTGTTGAAGTCCCCTACAGAGGAGTAGAGGGAGAATAACGATGGGTACGAAAAAATAAACCCCAGAAGCAATGGCCATATGATGAAGTTTCTTGGTTTCCTCACTATCAGAAGAGATAAATCTTTGTAGTACTGATTGAACAGTCTTGAGGTTTTGCTGTAGACGTATCCAAGGGCAATCGTTATCAACGACCCTATGAAGCTTAAGAACTCAAACATAGCTGTGTAAATTGAGGGAATTAATTATGGAAAGAGATGAGAGAGACCTGGTGAGTGAGATGAAATGTACTTATACTAGAGAAATATGGAGGAATAAATATGATCAGATCGGTGATGATAAAATATGCAAAAAGAAAATAGAGAAATGAATAGGCACCGACAGTAAAAACCAATGTCTTTTGTTAGTTATTTGAGTGTTTGTCATGGACTGGAATAGCAGAGAAAGTGTACAGATCTAATTTATTTCGCTAATTTTTCCAAATCGTAAATATTGCTGGAAACATTAAAACTGTACGAAACAAACAAACGTCAATTAACAATTGGCGGGCGCGAAACAAAACCGGGCGCCTATTAGCCTCTAGCCTCTAGACAGCTCCAAGGAATAACCCCTACATATTAGCTTTTAAGGGTATCCCCAAATTAATTCCGAATTTAAAACTGCGTAACTTGTAAGACTATTTGGAAGCGGTTAAAACAAAGATTCGAATGATTGTTAAAATATTACCAGTACAGCATATACAATTAACTACGACCCATGACTTCCCCCCGAATCTCTGCAAACAAGAATGAGGAAGTTCAAAATTTCCCAAGGGAAGCAATTTGTAGCTGACTCATCTCAACCAACAACTGACTGATATGATCATCCAAGAGACCTTGCGAGTAGGCGTCTCTATCTGTCTGGTTAAGGTAGTTCTGAATCTGAGCCAATCTGGAGTAACCATCAGTACAGAATCTTAATTGGATCTTAACCAAACTTTCAAACGATGGGTCAAAGTATGGGACTCTGAGAGATATCAACTGTGGCAATTCTGTTTTCAATTGGTCATTCAACTGTTCGTAGATTTCTTTGGCCATTTCCAACTCCTTCTCGGCTCTTGGCAACTTAGAAGCATCCTTAGCTGGCTTATCCACGAGTCTTCTCACTTTGGCTTTGGCACCTTCAAAGTCAATCTTCTTGTGTGCTCTCTTCTTAATAGCTTCGTCAATCTCATTGAAGTATTGTGTGAATGTAGTTAATGGTGTCAAAACAGTTTCTCTGAATGGCCCATCTAATTGCTTGACAGTTTCTGAGTCGAACTCCTGAACACATTGTAAATAGTAGTTACCAACGTTGGAAGAGCCACCCATGGACTTGGAGTCGTCATAAAGAGAAGAAATGACTTCAGCAATACGGACTTGTGATTGGGTCATGGCTCTTAATGAATCAAGATAGCCCTTTGCTTCTTTTTCTAAATCTTTACCAGCTGTTGCAAGTCTTTATTTTATATGTTAGTAAATCTTTGTTCATTTTTTTTCATGGAATTCAATGGTTTAACTATGCTGGTTTACTTACGTCTTGTAACGTCTTTCTTCAATATCATAATCTTTGTCACTGGCTCTGTCAGTGTTCTTGGTCATAGCCTGTATAATAAGTTGCCGTTGTTAGTATCCTGAAAGTATATTGTTGCATCTCCAAAGCCCATTCAATAGCAAAACCCATAGCTCAAGGATACATTCTAGAGTATCCTTGAACAAAGTCAATGTGTTTCATAAAACTTCAATCAATATTGAAAGCTTCAGAACCAACATCTTGGCCTAGTGTCGTCATAGTTTAGAACATACTTGAGCGCCTGCTCTTGAAACAGCCTTCTTGAAACCGGTCCAGCTCATATTTGTGTAAGGTGTGTAATCTTTATTATCTTGATGATATCTGGGTCTTAGTGATAAATCTCCTGAGTCCCGGTATGTAATTGAATGTATTTTAAATGTTGGTTGGTAAGTTTGCCACTACTGCCAGCTTGGATTTCAAACCAAATTGCTGCCAACTGTAACTGGCTTACCACTGCGGTGGAGTCGCGCGACTTGCCACACATTTAACAGCTGATCATGTGACCGCTAACATGTGACATTTCTAAAACTGTTCTGAAACACACAGTCTCTAAAGGTCTTCTAGATTCTACATTATAATAGAGAACGGAAAATTAGTAGCGTAGAATATGACAGTTTATGTCACGGTCCACTGGATTCAATAAATAAAAAATAAATGTTAAACACACAATTCACATGCCAAACCAAAGACTAACTAACACTTCACGCTGTACCAATGGCAGTAGTCGAAGGAATAGGTGACGACCTCACAACACCCGTATTAACACAGCATACAATCTCTCTTCCCCATTCTGAGTTCAAAATCTGTTTCCCAGTGATTCTTCTGCTTGGCATAGGATCAAGAATGGAGTAAATGACATTTCTGCATCTGGCTCTCTTCAAACTTTCAATTGGTTCGTATCCCTTTGCTGATTTTCTGCCATCAAGATACTTCAAGTAGAACTCATCATCTGAATTTGCTGTTCTCCACAGCTGGCGACCTGTTCTCATAGCCATGTATATCACCCCACAAGACCATATATCCACGTGTCTCGCGTCAAAGTGGTCGTTTGTGTACTCTTCTGGGGCAATGTAAGGACTAGAGCCACAGACACCTTGACTTGGATGGATATCTGTTTCCCAGGCCATTCTAAAACATTCAGCATTTCCGAAATCAGTTATCTTCAAAACACCGTTCTCGGCTAGCAAGAGATTCTCAGGCTTTAAATCACGATGGGCAACACCCATACTGTGCATGTAAACAACCCCTCTGATAAGCTGCTTGAAGAAGCAGTCGGCCTCTTGGTACTCCAACCTACCTGCAGCAATTATCAACGTGTACAAATCACCCCCTGAACAGAATTCCATGACTTCCACGTAGTCTCCCTTTGCATCTTGCAACAAATCCAATGTCTCCACGATATTCACGTGTTTCAAAGAAGAAGAGATACAGAATTCTGATGTTAATCTTCTTGAATAATCAGCATCTAGCTCGGTTGGTTTCCTCTTGAACTCCTTAACAGCGAAAAGAGTCTCCTTGTCCTGGTCCTTCTTGTGCGAGATACGAACAACACCAAAGGTACCCTTACCAACCACTTCCTGACAACGACCATATCTCTCTGCAAATGTCTTGTTGTGGAATTGGGCACTGTTGTTTGGATCATTTATCTGGCCTTGGACAGTTGTAGCACCACTGATTGGGTCATCGGTAGGTCCATTCATCTGGTTCACAAGACCTGAGAACAACGATGGTGGGTTGTTGGTTAAAATTTCAGGGACAGCAGACTTTGCCTCGTCTCTGAGCTTCTGGCCAACCCATAGATTCTTTAACATGTTAGACAACTTCTCTTGTCTCTTTGCGTTCTTTAGGTGGTGTTCGTGTGTTCCATCATCGAAAACTGTGAATCTGGCGGTTTGCTTGATGGGAAGATGGGTAGATGAAGCTGGTCTGTGCAGTTGAACATTGGACTTGATACGTGGTAATTTGGAGCTTTCAGCAGCTGAGACATTTGGAGACTTTTTTGTAGAATGGTTTGAAGGAAGCATCAGGGATGATGACCTTGAAGGAGTCGCAGATGTGTTTCTTGAAGAGCTGTGGAGGTTGGTATTGGAGTTGGAGTTGGAGCTGGAGCTGGGTGGCTTGTTGGAGGGTTTGAACTCGAGTTGGTTTAAGGATGAGTTGGATGAGTTGATGGATGAATTATTCGAAAATGACCTCAGTTCTTGGTGAAACCCTCCAACAGGAGATATAAGCTCTGCGTCTTGTATGGACCTTGTTGGTGTAAGTTGT
Source organism: Waltiozyma chaumierensis (assembly GCA_030566875.1). NCBI lineage: Eukaryota > Fungi > Ascomycota > Saccharomycetes > Phaffomycetales > Wickerhamomycetaceae > Waltiozyma > Waltiozyma chaumierensis. The sequence goes on along the minus strand of JAKUBK010000143.1, from coordinate 94,858 downwards.
GCCTTGCTAGTATTTGCAGGTTTGTCATTTGGCTTCTCGGGGTTTAGGTAAAATTGAGCTGAGCTTCTACCTGAACTAGAGGAACCAGATGAGTGATTGGAGTCTGAGCCTGCACTGTTGGGCTTGCCATTTGAAGTGTTTTTATCCTCATTATGATGCCCAAAAATCTTACTTCCAATCCTAGACAGTGTGGACTTTCTTTGTCTATTCTCTGCTGCGACCATCTTCAGTGGTTATTTTTTGTGTTTCTGCAGAGTTTAGGACAGATTTGGGGGGGTTAGAGGGGTGTGGTTGAATAAAGAGCTGAATCAATCTGTACTGTTTGGCTTTGTGGTCCTATTAAGTCGACAGTACTGTTCAATTTGGAGTATTTTGAGGGCGAATAAGTATGTCTACCTAGATCCCGTAAGACAGCAAACTGAAGTGCGATAAAAGAAGTCTTTGAAAGGTGTGAATTGGTGTCGATGGTTTTAGAGGTGAAATTATCAACTAGTTGTGGACGAATGTTAAATGAACCGAAAATGATTGGATCAAATATTATAAATCTCAAATCTCAAGTACAAAAAAATCTGGTGGCGCTTGTTTTAGAAAGGTACGTCAGGGAAGTGGCCCGAAACAATATTTCAAATCTTCTAAAATAGGCAACAATTTGTACTGCTTACAAGCGGCGCCTTTTCTATTGGTCCAAACTTCGAAGTCTGGAGGTCTGGAATAAGTGGGTATACAACTTTAAAGCAAACCAAATAAACAAAGTAGAGCATTTACACTCTTATTATCTGTCAAATTGTATTATACAAACACATGAAAATCGAATGCATCATCCTTTTATCATTTACTTGAAAGTCTTGGTGTTAACGTGAAGTAATTGATTGAAAATCTTGACTTTGAAATTACCTATTTCGGAAATTTGGAAAGAAATTGTGACAAAACTATTTCCTATTTTGGACTTTTGTCGTTTCTTTAGGATCTGGGAAAATTTTCAGATTCTACACTAGGGACTCGGTCTAATATTTGACTCTTGGGACATCTGGACTTTCGGAAGTTCAGGAAGAAATGAAGCAGGTCACTAATTTAGTAGAAACAGGGCATCACATTCGATCAGTGTACCAGTACATTCTTCCAAGTTTCAAGACCAACGGCCTAATAATTCTATCTTCACTCTGTCTAAAAAATCCTAGTACAAGGATTAAGATCAGTGCACCACAACGACTAATAATCCAAGTTTTCAGATTGTAGATCTGCATCTCTTCTCACTTTCAACGAACGACCAACCAGTTAGCACGGACTTCCCAGCCGATAGAATGGTCCTTTGGTATAACTCAACTCACAACTATAACTTTTCATTCGAAACTGTATCACTTGCACTATTCAACAAGTACCCAAACCCATATTCTTCACACGTTGAAAGTGTTGACACAATTTCCAGAGAGATACTTCCAAATGGTCAGTTGCAGACGATAAGACTCATAAGAAAAAGAGGTCGACTACCAAAATGGGCAGGTCCATTTCTTGGAAAGATTTCCCATTCCTGGATCTACGAACTTAGTGTGGTTGATCCACAGACAAAACAGATGAAATGTTATCAAAGAAACTTGGACCACACGCGGATTATTAGGGTCGAGGAGTACACAAGTTATCAATCTATTGATCAGGAGAATACCAAAGTTGATTTCAACGTCAAGTTTTCTTCCGGGTTCAAGAAGTTCGGTATAAATACCAGAATCGAAGACTGGTCACACAACAAGTTCATTGAAAACATCAACAACACAAGACATGGTATGAGCTATGTCATGAAGAACTGTCAGGAAGCACTCATGTTCAGAAAGGAGAAGATGAAATAGGCCGTTTTATTCAGTCTGGATTGTGTACATAGCTTATTTGGCGCTTCCCATACGTCATTGTCACGATAGCACGATTTACAATTTAATTTGAACTGGCTAGACCGTTTAGACTCAATCTTCTTATTATTACTTTACTTGTTTAACCCATACACTAGCTACTACTATTTATTAATTGACTACATTTTTAGAGTTTGATTGTATGCTTTGTAGAAACCGTATTAGGTTATAATTCCAAGTCTGTTCACTGTAAATATGGTAGTACATGTGGTTCCATCCCGCATTTTATATGCTTGTAAACTATCACTAAAGAAATTCAGTCCAGGAAATGCTTTGGTAATAACAAAAAAATGGTATAATGTGTAATATTGCAAACTATAACAAAGAAAAATGATAGAAAGCTAAAGCAAATAATAGGGAGAAAATAGTGTATGATGATGATAATGACGAGAGAATGGTTGGTTTTAAGGATATGGAAGAAAAGCGGAAGTGATGATTCAAACAGGAAATCAGTGGTGGGTAGCTCAATAAGTAAGTGAATGAAAGGATCAATATCTGTGGGGAAACAATATTGGGCTGCTACTGTTATTTCTTCTTGAAAAGACCCTTTGCTTTACTGAAGAAACCAGGCTTCTCTTTTTCAGCAGGTACAGACTTGATTCTTTCCAGATTAGCAGATTTATGTGATTTGGATCTCGATAGTTCGGCATTCAAACTGGTCTTTGGACTGATGATATTACCAAATCCCCCACGGCCTATACTCATATTCTTCTCATTGCTGGATAAGACTGGAGTAATGTAATCCTCATCAACTGGGTCCACGTCCTGTAACTTTCTAGCTAACTTTGAGTCTGTGTTTTTGAACATATTACCTGCACCACCTCTACCTGTTGAGAAAACTGGTTGTAGAAGATTGGGGGTTTGAGATCCTTGTTTGACCATATGTGGATGCTGTTGTTCAGTTGACGATTTGATGTTACCGCTGCCACCTCTTCCTGTGGCATAGTAGTGTTTCTCTGTCATGGTCCGTGTATGTTAAATTGTATAGTAATTAGTTGAGAAAATACAGGTGTATCTGGTGTTTGAGAAATAATCTATGGGTTATATATCGGCAATTGGTTCTTTTTAATGGCTTATCTGTCGTTCTATAATTGTTGCAACAACCTCCTTGATTTGATACTATCTTTATCAACTTCTCTCAACACTAGGCTTGGCCTTCTTTGGAGGCTGATTCGATCACGAATTTCGGTATCACACACTAGAGACCTTCCGGGTTAATCCGGGTAACTAAGACGGAATTCTTCGTGGATTGCCAGTTGCCGGCTTGTGCCGCTGCTGCTGCACCTTCTCTCATATCCAGATTTTGCAGCCCTATTTGTAAGAAACGTGCTTCAATATTGGATCAGACTTAGATCTCAATTGTAAACAAACAGGATTTACGCGCTTTGTTGGAGATCAAAACATTGAATTCAATAAGTTTGGTCAAATTTTTTGATATCCAGGAACTCTCAACTAATCTTTACTGGATAATCCATCTATAAGACTCACTTAGCCATAGAAATCACTATTTCTGCTTACCAAAAATCAACCTGATCTGTGAAACTCTCAACAAAACAAGTCATTTAACACCAGGTTCCTTACAGAAGAAAAGGCGCCTAAGAATCGCATACATATCCCAAAAAACCCATCCAAATTCGAATAAATATCCTCTCATTGGCTCTCAAATATTATGACCTCTATACAGTCCTCTGTTGCTGTTGCTGTTCGGGTTAGGCCGTTCACTTCCCAGGAACTCTCACATCTTACCAAAAAGCATGAAAATAAGTCCTTTCTTGGCGATGGCTCTCTTACCTCAACAGAATCTGACAAGGAGAATGAAGGATATACTAGATTCAGCAGGATGAACCCCAAAGTCATCAGAAAGATCGTTGATGTTGTGGATGATAGGATGTTGATCTTTGACCCCCTGGAAACAAGTCCATTAGCAAGTCTCTCAACCAACATAGCAGCAGGGAAAGAAAAGCAACTCACGCGATTTAGAGAACATAGATTTATTTTTGATAAACTTTTTGATGAGGATAAGGGCCAGCAAGAGGTGTATGAAGGGACAACTAGACCTCTGTTGGACAGTGTTCTAGATGGCTTTAATGCCACTGTTTTTGCATATGGTGCCACCGGTTGTGGTAAGACTCACACTATTAATGGAAATGTTGATGATCCAGGGATCATCTACTTGACCATGGCTGAACTATTTGAAAGGATTGAAAGTCTCAAAGATACAAAGGTGTTCAATGTCTCTTTATCGTATCTTGAAATCTACAATGAGGCAATCAGAGATTTGATGGTTCCAGAAACAGATTCCAAACTTTTGAATTTAAGAGAAGATTCACAGAATAGAATTGTTGTCAGCAATCTTTCATCACACATCCCGCAATCTGTTCATGAGGTAATGGATATGATTCATATCGGTAACAGAAACCGTACAGTTTCTCCAACAAAGGCCAATGAGACATCGTCAAGATCGCATGCGGTACTACAGATCAACATAACGCATAAGAACAGAACAGCGGAGGTTTCAGAGGAACACACGTTTGCCACATTATCCATCATTGACTTGGCTGGAAGTGAAAGAGCTGCTGCGACCATGAACAGGGGTAAAAGACTACATGAGGGTGGCAATATCAACAAATCCTTACTAGCTCTTGGGAACTGTATCAATGCTTTGTGTGATGGCAAAAGAAGAAGCCATGTTCCCTACAGAGACTCAAAGCTAACTAGACTATTGAAGTTCTCTTTAGGTGGGAACTGCAAAACGGTTATGATTGTCTGTATCAGTCCATCGTCTTTTCATTACGACGAAACACTAAATACATTAAAGTATGCTGATCGGGCTAAAGAAATCAAAACAAAGGTTCTCAGGAATAAAACAAACTTGGACAGACACGTTGGTTCATATCTTAAAATGATTGCAGAACAAAGGGTTGAGATTGATGAGTTGAGAAAGAGAGAGGCTTCAAAGGTTGATGAGTCGTTGAACGAATACAGATCCAAGAGAGACAAGGTCGATGCTGGAATCTTAGAGCTAATTGACAGTATCAAGCAGAATATAAACTCCACCAAGATTGACCAAATTAAACTCCGGAAGTCGCTGATTCTTTGTAAGAGAAATCTATCAGTACAGATTCTCAATTCACTCCAGACGTACAATCAACATCTCGGTTCTTATAAACACTTTGAGGCACTTCTAGTAAAATCTGAGCAGTTGGCAGGTCTTTTTAAAGATAAGATCCAGGAACTAGAAAATCTTTTCAACTCGGAAAGTGATATTGACCACATGATGACTAAGTCTGTCAACAGTGGTGTCAAGAGATTGTCAGAGTTAGAAACTTGGGGTCACTCAGATAAAGTTCAGGTTGAAGTAATAATATCACTGATAAGAGACTCGATCGATAAGACAATTTTGAGAAATGCCTCTATTGTCCTAGACCAAGCATGGGAATCTTCTGAACTTCAATTCATATCTGGTTTTGCCATCTCCAATTCATTCAAGATATTTGGTATTGATCCAGAGAGTACTATGGATGATTTCCGTGAAACATTCATCAACGATTACGAAAAATACATGTTGGATTTGTCCAACTTCGACAGTTTGTTTGAAGAACTCACACTCTCTAGATTTCAACATAGCATGAAGTCTGAGATGATTCTCCCAATGCCCACCCTTCAAGCATCAGGGCGCTCTTCCCTTAGAGATGTCTCACCATTCAATTTGTCACCAGATATAGCCAGACTCAACAAACTACGAAACTCAATAATTGGTAACTCCAAAATAACAAAGAACTCGCCAAGCTCACCTACTCTCACCAAAATAAAACAGATAAAAAAGGTCAGATGGAACGTCCCCGATGAAGTGGATCACGATGACAGTTATGAAAACACGTCGAATGGACAAGTCAAACCTCAAGACCACCAACTAGACAAGGAAAATGACACCAATATGGACGAATCCATCGATACTTCAGATGTCAACATGGATACCATAGATGATTTCCAAGTTCAGAAGACTTTTGAAGGAGAATCGAATGGAATTAGAAAACTGGAGCCTAAACAATTGAACAGCTTGTTGACTAAGTCTTTGTTGGTGCCTAGTGGTTCTAATCCTTTCAATAAGTCTATAGGAAAGGCTACTAGATTATGATTTTGGCAATTTAATGACAAGACACTGTGCGAGCCTCCTTAACTCTTAAGTCCTTAGTCTTAAGACTTTTAGGTATTTGAAAAGTAGATTTGTTTAGATGATCAAATGTCACTGATTTACTTATGGTGAAACCTAGTTCGAAGAATTGGTAAGTCAAGCACTCTATATTCCAATCTCCAAAAGAAGTATTTAATAGAGGTGATATAACGACATTCATTTAAAATCTGTATGGTTGGTTTTAATTCTATACTTATAGATTGGAGTTGTACCTCAAGTTTCTGGTTTTCATTTAGAACCAATTTCTTCTACAGCGACGTGCTTATCAAATATCAAATCATTGCATTGATACTGTGTGGCTAATATATACAAACACTATTCGAACGAAACCTCTATATAACTCTCCCAGAGACTCTATTCATTTCACCCTATCAGCGTCATAAACCCAAAGCTTTGATAAGACTCTTTCGTCCGTTACCAAATCTTGGACCCATTCACTGTTATTCTTCTTGCCCTTTTCGATCCACTTGTTAGGCCAATCGGCTTCTTCCACCTTGCACAAATCGACATCTTCGATTTTGAAGTTGGACTTCAAGTTCTCAACCAATGCGACGGTGGCTCTCCCGTAGTCTTCCATCAAATATCTCTTGGTGTAGTATCTGTAGATGTTCTTTGGTATTTGGGTGAAACCAACAACGTTGTACACTGGGAAAACCAAGATTGGCTGTTGGATGATAGGAGCAACATTGTCCTTTGTTGGGATCTTGCTACCATTTTGAAAGTATCTGGATAATTCTGGAGCAAATTTAGCCGTTTTGTAATCTTCTGTTGAGATGAATGGCTTTGGAATTGGTAATAACTTTTCGCCGTTTTCATCAACTTCATCTTTCTTTTCCTCGTCTTCCTTCTTTGCTTCTTCTTCCTCCTTTTTAGCTTCTGGTTCTTCCTTGATTACTGGTTCAACACTCTCTTCTGATTCGTTTTCAGGTTCCGCCTTGTCCATTTGTTGGTCGTTGGTGGTACGAGATTCTTCGGCAGTGACCTCAGCTTCGATGGAACTGCTCTTCTGAATAGAGTCGATACTTTGAACAACAGGTAACTTGACTTCAACTGGGGTATCTTCTCTTTCAGGAATTTCATCGACAGAATCGCTCAATGGTTTTTCTAGTGGACCCAATAAACCTTCATGTAGGCCGTGTAAATACTCCTTGTAAGCACCTCTACCTAAGCAGATAATACCCCCATTCAATGACGGTTCTATGATCTCCGAGTCAAGACTTATGGCGTTGGTGTCCTTCAATTCCTGGTTTCTGTAGTAAATGCCGATAATGTTCTTTAAGTCTTTTAACTCATCTTTGAGCTTCTCATATAATTCCTTTTCCTCTTGTACCTTGTCCACCTTCTTGAAATACGACAACAGGTATGCCTTTGATCTCTGATACCAGGTGTTAGACTTCTGGATGGCCTGGAGTTCCTGTTCTGTGCTGATGATATTGCGTCTTAGTTCCCTGATTTCAGCAGCGACTGTGGATCTGATGACACCTTGTCTATTCTCAGATTTGACTTCAAAGTCAACACCAGCACTGTTGAGAATTGGCTTGATGTACTTCTTGAAAACTCCCATACTATCAGATAGGTAACTGTTTGGTGGAGGAGCAACATAGACAGTGATTTTTCTTGCCTTCTCGTTCGATCTCATTGATTCTTGGCCATACTTCGTCACTCTATCGCACCATTTCGCACGGATCTTGGTTTGTTCATACCTGTCGTAAGCAATACCACCAAGACCAGCTCCAACTACAATCCAAAATATAGTCCAGTTTCTGGATGGTAGTCTTAGCGTAGGAATACCCATGGCACGTAGAGCTGGGTTGGAGAACCCTTTAGATTTTGGCGGTTCAACCTTTTTGGCAACCTCTGACACACCAGTGGCAGCATTGGTGTTGACCTCTGAAACTTTAGTTTCAACCTTTGGAGAAGAAGAATCCTGTGGGACCTTTGTCAAGTTATCAGACATGGTTGATACTAGGTGGGAAGAAAAAGAAATGAAGCTTTGAGTGGAGTGCTTGACCTTTGTTGATTTGAAATCTCCCCCTAGTTTCCAACCAGTCTCCATTTTCTTGACTGGTTCCTCCGCGGTACATTTTTTTTTTTTCAATTCACATCATCAAAAAAGATATGATACTGAGTCACGTGGTTCTAGCTTAGGTAAATTTGTTATGGAGTCACGAGTGACGTGGCACGCCTAGGCCTGGCTCCATAAAATATGGCAGAAAGTCGGGTAATTTCAGTGTCATACAATTAATTCTCGTTGATTGGTAGTGCTGAAGCTGTTCGAAAAAAGCCGAGGTTGTGATCAGTTAGTGTTGCTGATCGATCCGCCCTTCTTCTGGTCGTCGATCCTTGATGAACTAGGAGCCTGGGAGGAGGAGAATGGTGGATTTGGTCTAACTTCAAACAGACTTCCTCATACTGCAATTTTCGCGACATTGTTAAGGTACCAAAATAGAACGCAGCCCCACGTATGTACTATTAAATTGACCGTTTGCGCCAGTTGCATGTCTAGAATTAGGCGCATGAGGTGAGTGATCCTGAATTATCGCGTCTTGATGAAAAAAAAAAATCAAGAAAATTATGACAAACCCGACGTCGTTGCCCACATCACACAAAGCGAAAGGATTGTTTTAAAGCTTCAAGCACTGTCATCACTTGTTGAATTTGGTATTGTCATTTATTGTGATTAATCCTAATTCTCATATTCAAAGGGTCAAATACTGCTATAGCTTCTATACTTGTTTGCCTGGCGAAACAACAAACCAACCAAAACCCTATTCTCAAAACCAAAAATCCAACTCCAAGGAATACAAGCCCTTAACAAAATAAATCGTTGAATACATTTGACTTGAATACCGTACAGGATCCTATTCAGTCTCCAGTTACTCATCCATCAGCTCTAAAACCTGTTCTCTACACTTTGTGAGCTCCTGTTATTTTGCCTACCGTCGGTACTCTTCACTCAGTTCTTTTTTTAATTTTGAGACCTTCTCACTGCCTTGACTACTCATAGCTCTTGCAGTAAGTTTATTTCCAAAAAGAACCTTCTAAATCCAACTAATCAAGCTACTTTGGTTGAGCTTTTTATTAAGTCATCGATCAACTTAGTTTTCTTCTTTGGCTTTACTGTTGTTTTCATCACCTTTACTACCTGCTGATCACGTTTGATATCAACCTTTTCTCACTGACTACCTTTGCTCGCCAGTGTCCAAAGTTCAATAACAATAACAAGAAGTAGCCCCACTGACTCCTGAGTTTTTAGTCGAGACATCAGGCTCCAATATTCTTACATTATCTACTGCTGCAATTTTCAAAATGGCCTCAGTTTATAACACTTATCAAAACTCATCTTTAGGTATGATGGAAGCCTCCAACCCAAACCACGACAATAAGGTTTCTGTTGATTCCAACGGTTGTTATGTTACCAATCCTTCCCAACAAGGTCAAGTGGCCAATGGTTATGCTGACGTCAACTCAGCCAACTATTACTCACAAGCTCGTGGTTACCCATACCAAGCTGCTCCTGCTCCTGGTGCTATTTCTGCTCCTGGAAACATGAACTATGGTTACACTGCCTACAACAATGCTCCTGCTCCTGCTTACTACGGCCAACCTCAAGTTCAGCAGCCAGTCCCAGAACCTCATGTCTCTGGTGGTGTCTCTTCTGTTCTTGACTACGACCTCGACATCATGAGTAAGTTCACCACATACTTGGCTTTCCGCTTGTTTGACCGCAAGGACACCGGTAACACCCAATTCGTCACTTCCTTGAAGTCTGTCCTGTCTTCTGTCAGATTGCCTTTGACTTCTTTGATCCTTGCCAACTACTTTATTTTGGAGAAGTTCGAACTTGATTCTGCTTCTTTCAAATCTCAAGGTAGCGAGCTAGAGAAGATTTACGAATCCATTGTCATTTCCTTGATTCTTGCTAACAAGGCCAACGACGACAACACCTTCACTAACAAGTCCTGGTCTTGTGCCACTGGCTTGCCAATCCATTTGATCAACAAAAAGGAGGTCGAATGGTTGGTCGCCATGGGTTACCGTTTGCACAACACCAAGATGGACAGATTCGACGAGCTGATGCTTCAGTTTGAAAAGTACACCAACAGTGTCAAAGCTCATGAAATCGAACAAATGCGTTTGATGGAAGCCAAGGCTCGCCAACTTCAAGCCCAGGCCCAATCCGTCCAACAGTCCATCAACCCAATCAACTATTACGATCAATGCTCAACGGCTCCTTTTGCTCGTCCTTACGCTTATTCCAATGCCAGAGATTCCCAACCAAAGAATGTATCTATTGGCAATGGCTACTCTCGTGAGAACTACTACAGTCATCGTAAGAACTATTCTGTCGACCAGACTTCTGTTGCTTCTCAATATTATGGTCAAGCTCAAACAACCCCAAACACTGCCAGTTCTAACACTGCCACCACTTCCCCATACTACAACAGCTACTGCCTCAAGTCTGGCTCCTACCAGGTTGATGCCTACTGCTCTTGTTCTTACTGTTTAGCAGGTTCCAACTCTCAAAATGTTGCTTCTGCCTTCAACTCCAATGGGTTCTCCAACAATGGTGGTAACAACTTGAACTGGAGACAACATTACTACAACAATAACAATATTTCTTACTAATTGCTGTCATATTTGGTTTTTTAATTTCAAAAAATTTGTCACCTTCTGTTGGTCTTATTGAGGTGTTCATACCTCTCTTTTAAACTCCAGTATCGGTATTTTTCCGGTCTTTGTTATTTTTTTTTTCGTTTTTTTTAAAGTTATTGTTAAAATTGAATCATTGGATTTATCTTTTTACTCAACCGTCTTATTATTTTACTGCTGTGTATTTCTTCTTTTTATCAAATTAATATTAATAATTAAAAAATTCATCTTGTAGATCTCTAGCGATTTATCGATTCATCCATAGGTTTGAAACGCACTGCCTTCGAGGTCCTGAAAGTACCTGAAATTTGACCATTAATACATTATGGATCCACAGAGCTGATGTAAAAACAACAATACACATGTATAAAACTGATATCTACTATCTTAGTGGTAATTGGAAGTAGCATATAACGCAGCCAATTATATAAAATTTAGTTTAATTTTGATAACCAAATTAAACACTAGTTTTCATATGTTAGCTTTATATTAATTATATATAATTAATTATAATTAAATTTTAAATATATAAAAAATAATAATATATATTAGCTGCAGTCAATTATATATTTAAATTTATATTATAAATTAAATAATAATTTTTTTTAATATATTCAATCGAAATAAAAATTTAAAATATATTTTAATCCCGGATCAATTATAATTATAAATATAAATATAAATATATATATATAAATTATTAAGTTTTAACTATATAGAACCCGCCCCTGTAAATTAACAGCTCCATGTATATACGTGTTATATATATTTGATGAGAAAATAAATACTTCGACGCGTGCTCCAAAACAATTTATATGATAAACAGCTAATTGATATTATACAGTATATGGAAACAATAATTAAAACGGAAATTTACAATACAAACTAATTAAATAGAATCCAAGGTCATAGATTTAGCAACCTCTGTATGCTCAACAGCTTTCTTAAACTCTTCAAAACTCAACCTGCCATCTCCATCTTTGTCGTTCTCAATTATGGTTCTATCCACGATCTGTTGTAGTTGTTCGTCATCTAAATTCTGACCAACCATAACCTTCAGCACTATGAAGAGCTCACCGTTGGATATATATCCATCCTTGTCAATGTCGTAAATCTCGAATGCGAAACGTAATCTGTCTTCTTTCAGGCCCTTCGTGGAGAAGATACTAAGACCCGTGATGAATTCTTGGAAGTCAATATCCCCAGACCCATCTCGGTCGAAAGTTTCTATCAGACGCCCTGCAAGTGGATTGGATGAGACACCTGGGATACTGAGAAACTCCTCCTTCGAGATAGTACCTGAGCTGTCTTTATCAAGTTTCATGAACCTTTTGCGAAGACGGTCAATATCATCGTGGTCAAAGTTTGTGCCCTCTGTGAGAGAGTCCATAAGTTTTGAAGAAGCGAGACCCATTGTGATTGACTGTTGGTAGACTGTAGTGTCTAATCAGAAACAAATTTGGGTTGGGAGTCTAACAGGGTTTGCTAACATCAACACAGTTTGGTTTATTTAGACCAATCTTCGTTTCAGTACCATAATTCTAAAATTGTCCGTCTAAAACTTCTTGGTACGTACACGCTGTCATTGATCTGGTAGTAACGATTAGTTTATATGGTCCTTCTACTGATAGAGGGTAGCTCTTGAGTCAGACAATTTGTTCACATCACGAAAGAGTAGATCAAATGAGTATCGATTGTGGATCTTTTGAAATCTTTTGCCCTTGTAGTGAGCCACTTGATACATCAGCAACAACAAAAACAACAAGGAAATCAGCCTATTTCACTCCAAACCTTTCTAACTACAGTACGCTCCCCCAAACACTTTCTGACCCTTACACATTCCACCCTCTTCACTCACTTAATTTCTGCTCCAATTGTAATCAGATAAAATGCAGAAGATGTATTGAGCCTGAGATTATGCTTAAGTTCTGCTCCAATTGTATGGATGAGTCTCCACCGGAATCTGATAACCAATGTTGTTCAAAGAACTGTATGATATGTCCAGTATGTGATGGATCCATTAGAGTATCAGATATTGAGCTTAAAAAATCATTTATTCTATGCTGCTCATCTTGTACATATACCTATGAGATAACCAAAATCGAAGGATGGGACGCTCACACTCCTCTGAAGCTAATACACAAGGAAATATCAAAGAGAGATCCAGATATCCAAAGATTCTCAGACTTGGAGAGGTACATCATTGTAAATAATAATCAGGAGGAGCTTCCCAAAGAAAACCCCGAACTTACAAGGTCTTGGCGAAACAAAGTCATGTTATCAGAAGGTTCGTTAATTCAAGCTCTTGATGATTCATCTGACAAACAGTTTGATCTTCCGCCAAAAATGAATCAATTGTACACAAGATCATCCAAACGCTGTAAAGCATGTCGTGAAACCATAATGAAGCCTGAATCGAGCTCGAAATCTGTCAGATTCTATAAACTTTCTAACGCATATGACCAGTTACCAACAATTAAACTCTTCAAAGTCAAAACTGATTACATCCTGCTTCTTAAGTCATTCAAAGATATTGAAACTTCAATCACATTGTCATCATTTAATAAGGGATTATACTTTCCTCTTTCAAAAATAACAATACCTGGGAAAAACCCTGATAAGTCATTCAAAGGTTTCCTAAAAGGAATTTCGTTGTTGGAGATTAATAACTGGAACAGTAAGGCAGGAAGAATTGAGCGAATGACCCGTAATCCGCTGGAAATTAATGATTCGAACGAAATATTAGAGAAGGGTGAAGGTTTTGTGGCGATACCTGTAAAATTTGAAGATATAGACTCAAGCTCTGAAGATGGCGACTGTTCAATCAATAAAGAATTCATCACTGATACAGATTGTTCTAGAAATTCCACTGAAATAAATTCACAAAATAAGGTAGATGAAAGGAAATACCTGGTTTTAGTTAATGTTTCCAGAAATAATGAGAAAGAACTGGGATACTTCATGAAGTTAACACTTAAGAACCTGCAAAGTGTAGTTGATAACTGAGTCTTTTATTCAGAATTTACTTCTCTTTATACCTGTTTGGAGTAAGAAGAAGAAATCTCCAAGAGTGTAAAATGTAGCTTGAAATTCAAGAAGAAGTTTAAAAAGTAAGAATATATATATTTGATATTTTGTAATTCCAGTAAATAAAATAGACTTCAATAAGAGTTTTTTACTAACATCTTTAGCATTTAATTAAATCTAAATAATTAAATCTAAACCTAATCTCTAAACATTTGTTCACACTATAACAAAAAACATACATAATCCATATCTAATTCTGTAAACCACATAAATCTTGTGCTAATAATCAGAAGCTTTCACAATCTTCTGAACCCTTAATTTCAACAACAACATAAAAAGACTAAATTAAAATTTGACCGGTTTTCGAAGCGCCTTTCATATTGATTAATTTTCTTTTTCAATAAACGTTTCAATTATAATATATAAAACTAATAACACATATACTTAATATAACTTCTATAAAAACAATCAAACCTCCAATTTAATAACATTTCCAAGTTTTTCATCTTCCCGAACTTCTTAACTTGAGATTTTCAAATTTCAGTTGTTGCCAACCTTAACATTCATATAAGAGCAATCAATGGATTCCAACTATCTATAGAATATTCACCTTCAAACTCAAACTCGTAAGAAACCTTCCATATTCTTCTATGCCGTTAAATATCAATTTGATTTCAAAATTATCAGCTGTTCTTTTTTTTTATCGACAATAAAATATCATTCATTCAAATAATAATCAAAAGATCACCTCTTCGTCAATCAACCACGCGAATCCTATCATAATCAATAAATCCTCTATCTTCAAGTCTTAAACTTCAACTGCCTTCGATTCAGTTTCCTTCTCATCAAAACATAGTTTAGTAACAACTGGGTGATATCTTTATGTTGATATTTCATGAACAATTGCCATTGATTGCTTAGTGTTGCACAATTATGAAACCACTAACACCCCTGCAAGAACAAGACCATTAGAACCCTCATTAACTCATATTGATTCCACCCGAATTATTAACTTCTACCGTGTTCTTATTTGAACAAACCAATCCGTGCCATTCGATTAATAGTGAATATATATTATACCTGTAAATATGAGATTCGGGTGGCAGTTGGGGACTAGACTACCAGAAATTGCTCGTATGGCGCAGTGGTAGCGCAGTAGATTGCAAATCTATTGGTCCTTAGTTCAATCCTGAGTGCGAGCTTTTATTTTTATAAATTTCAATCTAAAGGTGACTTCCAATTTTTTTTTACAAACATCTTTATTGTTAAACCATTAAATATTAATCTATGAACTACATAATTATGATGCCACAATCAATGCTGTCCCTTCAAAAAGTTTATAGATAGAATTATTTTTTAAAGACAAAACAAAATATTAAATACACACTTAAATCACACCCCCAACATGACGTGGAAGGCACAGTCAAATTTCATTACTAACATTCCGATTTAATTTCAGTATTTGCCTTAGGCTCGTTACGTGTTTTATTGTTCTTATTATCATTATTATCATTATTTTTGAAGTGTTCATTCGGTATAGGTGATTGTGATTTAAAACCTTTCTCGCCGCCCTTTTTCTGATTATCAGCAACATCAACGCCAGGCAACTTTTGAAACTGTCTCTGTCTTTTGAATTTGGCGTTGTAAGCATCCTTCATAGAGTCATACGCCTTTGTCAAAAGCATACCACCAAACCTAATAATTTGTGTTTCATTGGAGATCTTGTTCAAACGAGCAGGATCTTCACTGAGGTTAGCAATATCCGTCCCTGTGATACCATCATCTCTATCATATCTCCATCGATCCTCAAACCTATTCTTCTCATCCAATACGGAGAGCTTATCTTGTATGGTATCGATATCAGACATGCTAGCAGATTGTATGTGATCATATGTGAGTGAGGCTGGCTTTTTAACCATGTACTTACGATCAACAAACGTCTGTCCATATCTACTGACCCTCTTTCTGATCGTGTACTTAGCCTCACTGGTCGAGACATTGTCCGAGTAGAATGGGTTGTAGGTTTCTGGAGTTTGCTTCCTGGTAATTTCCCTATTGAGAAGATTGAATAGTAAGATATCATTATTGTTATGGGTGACACCGTGATCAATGTAGTTCTTCATATTAGAAATGTAACCATAGCTCTTAACCTCCGAAAGTGATGAGGCAATTGAAGAGTATGGAACTTGTTCGGGATTGGCAACGCTTTGGTCGTAGAGAGCCAAGTCCAAATAAGGACTGTTAGGATCGTCTGTGAGATTAGTGAAGCCAGTATCAACCAGTTTTCTCTTCTTTATCCGATCTGTCACATAGTTATTAACATTTGCGTGCTTGACTTCAAGAATCTGTGTCACAGATTCCAGATCTAAATCAGGAATCTTAGAAGGTGGCAATTTGACATAAGGTTGGAATGTTTGTTGTTGAGGTTGTTCTGGTCCAGCAGAATCATCATTGATAGCAGAGTTTGGTTTAACTGTCGATTTATCCTGGTTAGCAGTGTTGACAGATAATTTGGACAGTACTTTTCTATCTTTCTTCTCCTCCTTGTCCTTTGCTTCAGGCACAGGAGGCACAGGAGGAGTGATAACAATTTTCCGTTTCTTATGCGTCACCAAATCTTCATCACTGTCCTTGATGCCCAATTCACGTTTCATCTTTTTCACCTTGCATCTTAGTTCGAATATTTCATGTTCAGCTTGAATGGAAAGCAACCGCTTCTTTTCTCTATCAGCAACCATGAATGACAACACCTGTGTAGCCTTCAATTCCAAGAACAATTTGACTAACTTTTCAGAACTTTGCGTATCAGCTCTTCTTGTCTTTCTTTGTTGTCTAAACTGTCTTTGTCTGAAACAAGAATATGGATCATTATCATCCTCCTGATTAAACTTTAAAGAAGGATGTATTGTCTTGCCATGTCTAGCAATCTTTCGTTTCTTATAATGCTGATAGATATCTTCACCATACTTATCAAAAAGATCGGAAAGAGGTCTTATCCTTGGTGAATTCTTTGGATCAAGTGACGTGGTAAAGGGATGAACATCAAGCTCCTTCTCCAAGGTCTTCCTGATATTATCAACTGACGTCGAATCAGTAGTCTTTAACTCGTTCTTGATTTCTGAGAACGACATCAGCTGTGTTGGATCTGTTATCAGAAAAGGTTGTTTCTCATTGATGAATTGTTCAAAAGCACACATCACGGCTTCAAACTCATCTTCATTTATCTTGCCCCTTTTCTTGTTTTTGGTCTTGTTGTATTCCTTTAAAAATTCGTCATCTTCTTCATCCATATTGTAAAGGCAACCTGAGTAATCTTCAACTTGACAGGATGATTTGATATATGAATCAGGTTCATTGAATGACCCTGTGTAGAACTTTTTGGCCTCTTGCCACAACTTAGACGCATCAGGCGTTGGGATATATTCGTTGGCGGTACTTGATATGCCCGACTTCTTCAAAATCTTTTGTAAATGCTCTTCATCTTCTTCATTCTTATCAACACCAGTTTCAATCTCCTGTAAGTCTCGCTGTTGTAGGTCTGCATTGTCGATATCAGAGAGCTGAGACTGTTTAAGGATCTGTAGGGTTTGCTTTGTTGATATCTTTCTCTGACGGAATCTACCACCCTTACCACCAGCTGGTAAACCTGGAGCCATTGTAAGTCAAGTGAAGTCCTTGTCCTTGAATTTTCCTTTGTTTAGCGTTAAACCAGAAGCGGAAAAATTCGCGGATTTGAAAAACAGGGGATGGAGTTCCTTGCTCTAATATGGTCTGAACTCTTGGTTAAATGAAATGAGAACCAGCACAGATGGGAGTCACGAAGTGAGCTTTGAGTGGAGGAGTGCAGAACCTGGATGGAAGTTCAAGATAATTGGGATAAAATCTGTCTTGAGCCTTAAGTTTTAGATGAAGCTTTTTTTAGTACGCTATGACCACCTTGTTGTTTACAGACATAATTTTCTTGAAATTGCGAAAATCGTCGACGTTGATCAGCGTCAAAAAGTTCGCCACCGAATTCCAAGGTTTTCTTTCCACTTTAGGAATCCGCGAAGATTTCCAAATCAAGACATTGACCAGTGCCCTAAAAAATTGGTCTATCCTCAATCTCGAATCTAACTAGAACACTACACAAAATAGAAGCAGTTAGAATCAGCTGAAACCTGACTGATCTCCCGGGAATAGCAGCCTATCAAATTCCCAGTAACACTATAGTCTATATGGGACACTTTCTATCCGGTGTTGAAAGATTTGGTATAAATTCCACTTTCCTTGATAAAGTCTCGGACCGTAGGTATTACCAAGTCTTCCCAGGAAGATCCATCTTCCAGTATACTCTTTCTTATCTGTGAAGATGAGACATTTTTAACAGAGGAGCTGCCTTCAACCATGTGAATATTCTCACTCCATTTCTCGGAGTAACGGGAAGCTATTCGGTGTTTGAATTGACCAGCAAACTGGATCTCACAGTCACCTCTTGTCAGACAGAACAACTCGTTTTGAGATATAAAATCATCAAGAGCATCAAATAATGCGACTGGAGCATAATAACGCTCCTCGAATAATCGAACGATAGTGTCGAATCCAAGAAGAAAAGTTAAGCTGTTCAACGGACCCAAAGATTCAGAAATAGACAGAGACTTGTCTACAAACCGAGCTTGTGTAGTCAAAGCGATTGAAACGTTAACACCCAACACCTTAACAGTATATTCAGCCAGAAGATTAACCATGGAGAGTCTATTCTCGAACTCACTGGGGTCAGGTGCTGATTTATCAGCATTTTGGAGAGATAATAGCATTAGAAGATCTGGCTTCTTATTTTCTTGAAGATCCAAGTGATACTCATAGAACTTCTCTACCAGAGAGAAATGTCCTTTATGTGGAGGATTGAAAGATGAGTCAAGAATAACATAACTTGTTAGTGTGCCTGATGGTTTCGGTGGGTAATTTTTGGCTTGGATGTTGCTTGTGGGTCTGATCGTACTAATAACATGGAAAGTGGAGTGGTCCTGAAAAAAGTCCTGTAGATCCTTTCTGAAGTTTGGGTTACTCTTATTAGGAACACACATAATATTTTTGATGAAAACAGCCTCCTAAGTAACTTGTACAGGAACTGTAGAATAACGGGACATGCTAATCTGCCTTAAGAAACCTGGAACAACTCAAACATCTCAGTTCATAAAGGAAGTTGCGAGGTGCTTGGGAGTAACCCTACTTTTTTTAAATCAGGCGTATGACAGATCACGGTTAAAATTAAATGTCGCGAACCGACTTTAACCTGGAGAAAAATAAATCGTCTATATTAATTTCCCAAAAAATGCACCACTCATCTAGGAACCAATATTATCATAGCATATATTTTTATTATAAACAACAGTAAGGCATGTAATCAGTGTTCTGATTCCATCGTCTTACAATTACTTTTTGGATTGAAGGTATGTTTTCCATAATTATTGTTTGATTGTCGTTAGTTTTGGAGCTTATCTAGATGATTATAAATTTTTTACAAAACCTCTGAGGAAGTATATGCAGGACAAAAAAAATTTAGGAATTCTTCGTTTATGATTTTTAAGCTCCAATGTGTCTTGGCTTTTACCAATAACAACTTTAACCAAGTGTATTGATTCTAACAGTTCTTTTAGTACGTTACTCTATGGTCTTGGACTACTATATGTGTTGAACAGCTCCATTTTCTCCTGATGATATTTTACACATTTTGTCCCGGTGAGTACACACATGAACCATGGATAAAAACATGCATCACCATCTGACCCATTGAAAATGGTCCTTCAACACATTGTTTCCACATACCTTGAGAGGTGAATACTAACAGTGTGCTAGTTGTTCGAATCAACACTAGGATTATCTTTATAAGTTAGTCGATTTGTATTAATAACCAACTTGATATCAATTCAATTTTATGATGATAAAACTTATTTCAGTTCTGCTTCTGAGAAGACATGAAGATAACCTTTTTTACCAAAAGCTCATATCTGACGAATTGTTTTGATTCAAGTTTCTTTGTTTTAAATAGAATACAGAATAAACAATAAATCCTCTACAAACTTAATTTTATAATCATATTGTAGTATATCGATTCTATCTTTTGAATTTAATCACATACTGCAACATCCGAACATCTCCATTAGATTTTGCTGTACTATGTATGAACTTAAAAGATAAAGCGAACTTTGAAGACACAGTTAAAACACTGTCACTCATCATAAAAAAACGATACCACTTGGAAGAGAATCAAAACCTTGCTAAAATAACATATTCAATCAATAGAACTCTCAGACAAAGTTAAAATATCAAACGTATTACTCTTACAACGATGTCATCAACTGTTAATTCAAATTCAGAGCAAGACGGATATATAGACCAAAGATCTGAATCTGAGTCTGAATCTAGTTGCCAATCCGAATCCGAATCCGAATCAGATTCAGAATCAGATTCAGAGTCTGCCATCAAGCTAGCACCGGTATTCATCAGCAAAGCGAAGAGGAACAAGGTTATAGATAACACACCAAAGATACAAGAAAAACCAACCCTTCAGAAGAAAGAGGCCGCAATGAAGCAAATTCAACTGAATATTCAACAAGATATAGCTCTTCTGAAGCAACAAAGTGAAGTATCACAAGACTACGAAGGAATAGACGATACTGATGGATTAGACCCAGAAGCAGAGTTGAGAGATTGGGAGGCCAGAGAAGAGTTTAGATTAGAACGAGAAAACGAACAGCTGCTAAGAGAGCAACAAGAGTTTGAAGAGAACGAAGCAAATCGTACATAACATCCTTATCTAACAAAGTGAACTAATAATCTACGAACATGGAGAAGTAGTATGTTGTAGGTTTTGGATAAATTGTCAAAGTAGGTTCTCAAGTACGTTTTTAGGACCACACGTGACTAGATATTAAATTCGCGACGGATTTCTAACATTGCAATTTTCAAGTAAAAAAAAATTCTAGGATGTCGAACAGATAAAAGTAGATGAAGACTCCCTAATAATCAAAATAAAGGGACGTTTGAAGAGCATCCCAGGATCTAAGACACAAAAATGAGCTACGAATCAGAAGACGATACAAGAACAACCTCCCGTTTATGGAGAACACTCAAGACTGTCAAGGAAATGGTCAGAGACAGAGGCTACCTCATTACACAAGAAGAAATCGACCTATCTTTAGAACAGTTCAGAGCCGACAAGTTGGATTCATTGGGTAAGGTTGCTAGAAATAGATTGAACTTCCAAGCCAGCCCAGATCCAGCTTTTGCTGAGAAGTTCCCATCCAAGGGTCCAATCTGGGTGGAATTCTGTGAAGAACCATCTGTTGGTATCAAGACCATGAAGGCCTTCATTATCCATATGACTGAACACAACTTCTCCACTGGTATTTTCATCTACCAAAACGGTATCACTCCATCTGCTTCCAAATTAATCCCTACTATTGCTCCAGCCACCATTGAAACATTCCAAGAATCAGACTTAATCGTCAACATCACACATCACGAATTGGTTCCAAAGCACATCCCATTGAGTGATGCCGAAAAGAAGGAATTACTTGAGAGATACAGATTGAAGGAATCTCAATTACCACGTATTCAAAGGGAAGACCCAGTCGCTCGTTACTTGGGGTTAAAAAGAGGCCAAGTTGTCAAGATCATCAGAAGATCCGAAACTAGTGGTCGTTACGCTTCTTACAGAATCTGTTTATAGACAGGTAACGTCGGCTTATCGAGGAAAGCTTCGATCCTGCAGTTTGTATAATATAGAAATAAAAAGCGTTTAGGGCAGAAACTCATAACTATGTAGAAACAGAAGAGGCACTATTCTCATGCAAAACTAACGTCCCAATTTAGATCTTTGACGATTTTAAACCAATCAACAAACCTTTCACCGTTATCGTTGCGTTCCCAAATCGTCTTCACCAAGAACTTGATTCTCTCCAAGTTTCTGAAATTGTATCTCTTGATCAACTGGTCAAAATAAACCATAATTATCATGCGATGATTCTCATTGACACAATTAATACCTGCAATAAACATAGGGAAGCACAAAGAGGACTCCACAGAGGAGTTCAGAACGTTGGCGAGGGTCTCAAGAAGCCCGTTGGTCAGAATCTGCGTCTCTAAGGAGCTTGCATTGATATGTAGCAGAGATTGTCGGAGATACAAGGTGGAAGTCAACTTGAAAGTTCTGAATAGTTTCAATTGAACCTTTCTTTCATCATTGTTAAAGTTGGAAAGATCACCTTCATCCGGAGTACATGTTTCAATCCTACTCTCCAAATCCTTGATCTGTTCTAAATCATTGACCCTGTCAAAACTCATTTTGGAGACTTCACTCATCAAATGGAAAACCGGTTTCAAAATACCTTGTAAAGGATCAAAGAATTTGTTTCTTTTGAGAAACTTATTGTAGTCTTCAATGGGGAAATGTGTGCTTCTTTCATTCAAAGAAGAAGCGAGAATATCATGGTATATGAAGTTTGAGATAATCCAATTAGATTGCTTATCGGTTGTGATAAAGGCATCTAAACCGCCCTTTCTCGATATAATAGTGGAGCACCACTGCAAAAGAACAGGCCATTTCTTCACGTCACCTTTACAGATCTCAGCTGCACACATTATAAGAAGACTGGCCAGTTTCTGCAGAGTTCCATCGTTTTCATCATTCTCCATGAACACACCAGCCTGTGGGGATGATCTTTGAGATTGCATCTGTAAAAACTCCAACGCAAGTTCCATGTAATGGTCACCCTCAGAAATGTACTTTCCACCCAAGTGGTAGCCAGACCAAGCCAAAATTGCATACAATGTGCCCTTGTTGACAGCAGCCATAGGGAGGAAGATATTCTTATAGTAGTTCGATTCCTTTGGAACAATTGATACTATTGAGGACAGATGGTTCTTGTAATAGTTAAAAAGTTTGAGACCTACCTCATTAAGTTCCACACCTGGAGGGAACGGAGATGGATCAGGCAAAATCGGAATATCGTTGTTGGAACTCTGATAGAAATCAGGTTGAACTCCAGGAATCTCCTGGTTGACAGGCATCTGCAGTTTACTCAGATCATAACCAACTGAGACAGAATGATCTGGTCGGATGTTCGTCTCAAACAAATTGCTGAACTGGAAAACATTATTATGACTATCGGCAGTATTGCTATTGCCGCTGGTGTTGTGATTATTCAAGGACGATAACGTTTCGTGGCTTCCTAGAAGGGTCAAAGTATTGGGCGACAAAGGTTGGAAAAGATTATTCAAATAACTGGACTTAAAAGGTTGGAACAACAATTCGTTGGAAGTTGAGTCGTTGAAGTCGTTGTTGATGAATGGTGTGAAGCTGAAGTCCGTTATCTCTGCGTTCTCTGCTAACTGTTGTTCGTTCGACTTATTATAGTAGGATAGATCGGAACCGTAGTTCTCTGTGTCCAGACTTGAGAATTCTTCACGATCCTGTGTTTGAGGTCTAGATTGTTCAGAGCTATTTGAAAGCTGAGGGTTTCTATCTTGGTAAGTTACCTCTATATGTGGCGCTACTGTACCATTAAAACTGGCTGTTGCCATTACTGTATCATTGTTTGAAACACCATTTCGAGGACTCTCACTTTTCTTTCTCAAATTACCACGTGCTGTTTTGGATCGTTCTTCTTCTTCTCTAACTCTCTTTCTGATTTCTTTGACTTCCTTTGAGTCCATGTTGTCAGTTATCCAAACACAGTGCTTTCCCAATCTTTTGCAGTCATGACAGACAGGTCGGTCCTCGCTACATCGTTTCTTGCGTATCTTGCAAGTGATGCAGCCACTTGAGGGCTTTTTCTTGCGGGCCTCTAAGGAACCAAATGCTGTAGTCTGTGAGGGCGATGATGTCTGGCCCAACGGTTGTTTGATGTCCTGACCTGCTGTTTGCGATGGATCAATCTGTTTTTCCTGGCGGTTTTGATTCTTGCCGCCAGCAGTCTTGCTATTGAATGTCACCAGCATAGCGTCTATGGATCTATTCAGTTGGAAATGTTTGATTCGAGAATGAAACTAATTTTTTTAAGGGGGTGGAGCTGTTGACATTCATATTTGTAAGTTCTTCTTGAAGTTTCGAGCTTGTTCAGATGACTAGGCGGAGAAAGTCACGTGATATACTTACTTGTTCCAAAATCGGGAAGATAAAACCAGAAAGCTCCAAAATAAAGTGAATATATACTACTGAAGAGACAACAGGTCACAAAATCAATAATTTATAGGATTAAAAAGTAGTACACAAGAAGAAAAGAAGATTTAAAATAAAATAGAGTGGAAATGATCAGCCTAGTTACCGACCCACTTTCTAGCGTTTCTGAACAATCTGATCCATGGACCATAGCCTTCCCAATCAGCGGTTTCGGTTGGTGGGTACCAGGAGTTACTTTCCAATCTAACACATCTTTCTGGATGAGGCATCATGGCCAAGACACGGCCATTTGGAGTCTTGATACCAGCAATACCGTTTGGAGATCCGTTAGGGTTGAATGGGTACTTTTCAGTGACGTTACCGTAGTTGTCAACATATCTAACAGCAGTCAAACCAGAGTTGGCCATGTTGGTCAAGTTGTCCTTGGACTTGAAAGAGGCACGACCTTCACCATGGGCAACAGCAATTGGGAACTTGGAGCCCTTCATGCCTTGCAAGAAGATAGATTCTTCATTAGCTTCTTCGACAATTTCAACCATAGCAACTCTAGCTTCGTACTGTTCACTGGCGTTTCTTTCAAAGGTTGGCCAGTCCTCAGTGCCTGGAATAACTTCGGCAATTCTAGAGATGAATTGACAACCGTTACAAGCACCAAAGGCGAAGGTATCAGAACGCTCATTGAAGAACTTGTAGAATTCGTTACGAACCTTTTCGTTGTAAAGAACAGACTTGGCCCAACCGGAAGCAGCACCTAAAACATCACCGTAAGAGAAACCACCACAGGCAGCGAAACCGACAAAATCATCTAAGGTGACAATACCATTGATGATGTCAGTCATGTGGACATCGATTGGGGTGAAACCAGCTTGTTGGAAAGACCAGGCCATTTCCATTTGACCGTTAACACCTTGTTCTCTCAAAATGGCAACCTTTGGCTTGGTAGTCAAGGCTGAGATACCAAGATCCAAAGTAGGATCGTAAGTCAACTTGTAAGATAAACCTGGGTCACTGTTGTCCAAGATTTGTTGATACTCTTGATCGGCACTCTTTGGATTGTCTCTTAATCTTTGTAACTTGTAAGAGGTTTCAGCCCAAGCTTGTTGTAATTGACCTCTATCAGAGGAGAAGACATCTTCACCATTGAACTTAATATTGATATCTTGTTCTCTTGAGAAGACTGGTTCGGCAACCAAGCTGATGTATTCAGAAGAGACACCGTTGGCAGCAAAGACAGACTTGAATTCTTCGATTCTGGACTTAGAAACTTGGAAAACAGAACCTAATTCTTCGTTGAAGAAGACAGATAAGGCATCTTCAGAAGAAGAAACGTCAACATTCAAACCACATCTACCAGCAAATGCCATTTCCAATAAGGTGACGATCAAACCACCATCGGATCTATCGTGGTAACTCAAAACTAAGCCTTCAGACTGATGCAATTGAATGATAGAGTCCAAGAAACCCTTTAAGATCTTGGCGTCATGGACGTTTGGAGAACTGTTACCAACTTGGTTGTAAACTTGAGCTAAGGCTGAACCACCAAGAGATTTCTTTGTCAAGGCAGCTAAGTCAACCAAAACCAAAACAGTTTCTTCATCGTTGTTGACCAATTGAGGAGTCCAGGTCTTGGAAGTATCGGCAACTGGACCGAAGGCAGTGATAACTAAAGACAAAGGAGCAGTGACTTCCTTATCGTCCCATTTCATCTTCATGGACATAGAGTCCTTACCGACAGGAATGGAGACACCTAACTCTGGACAGAGTTCCAAACCAATAGCTTGAACAGCTTCGTACAACTTGGAGCCTTCACCTTGGTGAGAAGCTGGAGACATCCAATTAGCAGATAACTTAACAGCGTCTAAGGACTTGATGTCAGCGGCAAATAAGTTGATAAGAGATTCAGCAACAGACAACTTGGCAGAGGCAGAAGCAGAGATTAAAGCGATAGTTGGCTTTTCACCCATAGCTAAGGCTTCACCAGTGGAGATTAAAGAGTCACCTAAAGATGTGGCAGTGACACCAACATCGGCGACTGGAACTTGCCAGGGACCAACCATTTGGTCACGGTCAATTAAACCAGTAACGGTTCTGTCACCAATGGTGATCAAGAAGTTCTTGGAACCAACAGCTGGTAGATGCAAGACACGACTCAAAGCATCAGAGAACTTGACAGTTTCTAATTGAACTGGTTGCAACTTTAAGTCTTCAGTCTTGGCAACTCTGGACATCTTTGGTGGCTTACCAAATAGGATAGACATTTCAAGATCAATTGGAGTAGTGTTCAACAAAGAATCAGTTAAGACCAAACGTTCTTCAGAAGTGGCATGTCCAACAACAGCGTATGGAGCTCTTTCTCTTTCACAGAGAGCCTTGAAGACATCCAAGTCTTGAGCAGCAACACCAATCACATAACGTTCTTGAGATTCGTTACACCAGATTTCCATTGGAGACATACCTGGTTCTAAAGAAAGGATGTCTCTAAGTTCGAATCTAGCACCTAATCCGTTGTCGTGGACAAGTTCTGGCAAAGCATTGGATAAACCACCGGCACCAACATCGTGGATAGATTGCATTGGGTTGGCATCACCAAGAGCAACACAGGCATCGATGACCTGTTGGGCACGACGTTGCATTTCTGGGTTACCTCTTTGGACAGATGAGAAGTCCAAATCAGCAGACCCTTCACCAGAGGCAATAGAGGAGGCAGCACCACCACCAAGACCAATCAACATGGATTGACCACCAAGAACAATCAAAGAGGAGCCTGGTGTGATCTTCTTGTTCTTCAAAGCGAACTGTGGTCTGATGGCACCCATACCACCAGCAATCATGATTGGCTTATGGAAACCTCTGATTTCTTCCTTGTCATCGGCATTGGTGACCTTGGTCGTCAAGGTTCTGAAGTAACCGTTGATACAAGGACGACCAAACTCGTTGTTGAAGGCAGCAGAACCGATTGGGGCTTCTAACATGATATCCAAAGCAGAGGCAATGTGACCTGGCTTACCAACGTTTAATTCCCAAGGCTGTTCGAAATCTGGGATCAACAAATCAGAGACAGAGAAACCACCTAAACCACATTTGGACTTGGAACCTCTACCAACAGCACCTTCATCTCTGATTTCACCACCAGAACCAGTAGCAGCACCGGCAAATGGAGAAACTGCAGTTGGATGGTTGTGGGTTTCGACCTTGACTAAGGTGTGAACTCTTTCGGCGTGTGAAGTCCAGACCTTGGTCTTTGGGTTTGGAGTGAACAAGTAGGCTTCTGGACCTTCAAAGACAGCAGCATTATCACTGTAAGCTGAGATGGTGTATTGAGGATTCTTTTCCTCCGTGTTTCTGATCATCTTGAATAAACTCATTGGCTTCTTTTCACCATCGATTTCCCAGTCAGCATTGAAGATCTTGTGACGACAGTGTTCGGAGTTGACTTGGGCGAACATGAACAATTCAACATCGGTTGGGTTTCTACCAATTTGGTTGACAAATGCATTGACTAAGTAGTCAATTTCACCTTGGTCAAGGGCTAGACCTAAGACCTTGTTGGCAGTTTCTAGCTTTTGTTGTGGATCGGAAGACAAATCAACGTGAACTAAAGGCTTAGGAGAGTGATGAGCAAAAAGATCTTTGTAGCTTGGAGCAGAGTTGACATGTAAGGTTTGTGTCATTCTGTCGTAGACTGAGGTCAAACACTTACCATCGGCAATAAAGTCCAACAATGGGAAGCCATGACGAACCTTGATCAATAAAGCAAGACCTCTTTCGACTCTCTCAACAGAGGCATCTAAACCACAGACAGAGGTGATATTGGTGGCCTTGGATGACCATGGAGAAATAGTACCTGGTCTTGGAACAATTCTAACGACATAGACATCAGAGTTATCTTCAACAGTATTCTCAGTAGTTGCAACACTGATTAACTTTTGAGTTAACTCATCATCTTGGTCTAATGGGGTATCGTACTTTAACAAGATGTCCAAAAGTTTGAACTCTTCAGAGTCTTCTGGCAACTGGGTATTTTCTCTAACAGAGACGTAGTGAATAAAGCTTGAACGAACGTCTAAAACAACAGAAGAGTTGACAGCGGTGTTGATTTCCTTGATCAAGTTCACAACTCTGAATTGTGATAGAGCCTGAGGTCCAGGCAAAATTAACATGGACATATCTAATCTCGAGTTAGTATTTACATTGCTTGGATAGAAACAACGACAGCTTAACATACTATAGTTTTTTTGGGGGTTATCGATTGCAAAACTGCGATGAGTATGAACGACACCTCTAAAATCAGTACTCCTT
Organism: Waltiozyma chaumierensis; assembly: GCA_030566875.1. Taxonomy (NCBI): domain Eukaryota; kingdom Fungi; phylum Ascomycota; class Saccharomycetes; order Phaffomycetales; family Wickerhamomycetaceae; genus Waltiozyma; species Waltiozyma chaumierensis. The sequence goes on along the minus strand of JAKUBK010000143.1, from coordinate 66,621 downwards.
TTTACAGATTAGTTCGCCTTCTTAAGTTTATATTAGATGTCCAATTTTTTACTTTTCCACCAGAAGCCCAATTTCCTACGCATTTCCAAATAAATTTAGTGTGATGACTCGGTCGAAATACATTTCAAATGCATGATCACGTGAAGTGACAGGTGAATTTGTACTGTCTGTCCGAGTCTAATTTCCGAGTATTAATTCTGAATCAGTAAGGAGTCACAAAGAATAAAGGCTGCCCTTCCTTGGTATCACATGGTTTCGCGGTTATCAAGATTATTTGAAAATATTTAATCTTAGTTCAAATTTTTTGAAGAGTCTTATAAGCTCAAGGTACCATTCTTTTTGAAATAAATTTGAAACGACCCCTCAAACTGCAATATGGCCCAACAAGCTTTAAAGGTTAAATCCAAAGAGAAGACTAGAATCACAAAGAAACAGCAAAACCCAAGAAAGGCTGCGCCAAGAATCATTAAACCAAAGAATAACAAAAAGAACCTTCAGACCATCAGTAACGTTGGTAAATCATACTCCGTCACAGCATCAACTGAAAAGCTAATTTCCTCAAGAGTTGGTCATTTAGAAATCTTGAAGGGTTCAAGAAGAGAACTTGAGAAAGAAGAGAAATTGAAAAAGAAGGCTGCTGAAAAGAATTAGTATGTGTATACATCATTTGGGTTTTAGGGGTTTATAAATTGAATTATATATTCACTTGTATATTTTCACAAGTTGGGTCTATTTGAATAAATTGCATTTGTCTGGGTTAGAATTCTTTGAAGATTCCCTAGTGTATGGAGTATACCTAGTTGGGAAGTAAGCATCCAGAAACATATTCTGAATGATAGAAAAGACGTTGGAACTAATCCAGTAAAGAACTAGTGCTGCTGGCGCCTGTGATGCAATAGTCATAAAAAAGATCACCGACAATCTTGAGATATTGATCATTGAGTCCATCATTGTGACACGCTGTGATCTCTTTACTCCGAATGATTGTAGCTGAAACGTTTTGAAGTTCCACTCCACATTAGTTAAAACAAGCGCTCCTAAAGCTACTGGGAGAATATGTAAAGGATCAGCAACAGTTAGGTCTGAAAACCAAAGAACACCTTGATCCACCAAGGACAGATCCATGTCGGACAATGACGATAATTCAGTAGCCCCTGATAACTCCCTGAAAGTTGCACTCAAAGCGAGCCAAAGTGGGATCTGGAAAGCTGGAAGGATAAAATTCTTATAAGCCTGACAGTTGTGATTTTTGAAGAGTTCCTTTTGTCTATTTCTTCTTTCCTTTGATGCTAAAAGCATGATCTGCTCGTATGTTAGAGATGAGGCAGCACCCTTTAAACCACCGGTGTTACTGTTAGTGCTTTCTTTCTCTTTAGAGGCTTGGGCTTTTGCAGCTAATTTCAACCTAAGAATAGGCCCCATTGCGTTAACAATAGGTCTCAGGCCTGATTGCTTTTGAATTCTTTGCCTTTGAAGAATGGCCAGCGGTAAAGTCCATATCGAACGCAAAGTTATAGTTGTCAAAGGTATTAGAGCCCACCATGGCAATCCTGTGACAGAATGAACAGATTGGATTGAGCTCGTGAGTACCGTCAGCGCTTCCGTGACGAACGTTCTTTTGCTATATCTTTGAAGGGGAAGACGTCTCAAGCAAATGGATGATAATGATGATGATATTAAAACCATTGAACAGTGCTGAGAACCTGTTGGATGAGGTACTTAATATGTTTTCAGAGCACTGAAGTTTGTTATGTGCCTTACTTGGTGAATTTCGACATTCGGTAAAACAACAGTCTCGCGCTTTGGAACTAGCATACTTTTCGGATTAAAAGTCCAACTTTCCCTGACTTGTTTATTAATTTAACTATCGTCTAATATACAAACTCAAACCAATATTGGCCGAAGTGATCATAGTCTAGATGATCAATCAGTAGCAGTACCGTCTCTTGGTCTATAGTAAGGTAAGCTTTCAATCACTTCCTGTGGCAACCTACCTTGGACCTTGACAGCATATAAACCAGGTTCATATTCGCTGACTCTTAACCATTTAGCAACCCATGATTTCTTTGGTTCTCCGATGGCGACTAGACCTTCAAATGTAGGAGATGTAGTCGAAAGCCCGGTATCAAGGATTTCAACACAGTTAGGGCAACCTTGGTTTTGAAATCTCTGGGTGATCCTGTTAGTAAAGTTTCAAAAACGAACAGTGGAAAGAACTCATCTGAATACTAACCTTAGCGGATTCTACTATGCCACATAGCATACAAGCTCTATTACTACTCATTGGGAATATTATGGAGGATGGTCTGTGAGATCAAAATATCTTATGAAGATAGTCTAAGAGAGCTGTTGTTCACTATTCCTTGTAAGTGGTGGTTTAGTTTTTGAGATTCGCGCGTTTGCATCCCCTCGAATCTCGCTCATTTACCACAACTACCAAGAATACAGTTGGAATTTGTATCTTGTAATGAATAATAAAGGAACTTACAGATTTCGCATAAATTAAAGTAAAGAAATACATTTATAATACCCAGTTATAAAACCCCAAATATTAAAATAAATTGAATTGAACCCATTCTGAGGAATGAAAAAGTTAATACAAACGTAATGCTCAGTGTTCAAGAATGGTTAAGTTACCAGTAATCACAACATTCTCTAAGACAGAACCGTTTGGAATGTCAATTCTTTGACCATCTTGACAAACAATGATAACAGTACCCTTCAAAACAACACCTTTACCCAAGGTAACATTACCAGTGATGGTTAAGTGGTCTAATTCTAAGATTTTTGGAATGTGTCCGATTCTTTGGTTGAAGTTTGAAACCTTCTTGAAGTGAGAACCTAATTTAATCAATGGATTGGCACCAAATCTAGTTAGGTCCAACTTCAAAGCACCGTGCTCCAAGAAGAACAAGTCAGACTTCACCAATAACAAATCGGAACAGGTCTTGACAGGTAAGAATCTAGCTCTAGAAACAACAACACCATGAGCGTTATCGAAGTGTCTAATAGCAGCACCGACAGCGGTTTCCAATTGCAAAACGTTGATTTCTTGACCGTTCTTGTTGGAAATAGACTTGGCATTTGGAATGATTTCTGATTCAATACCGTTGGACTCAATTAATCTCTTAATGGCCTTTAAGTTGATCCATAAGTTGTTGGTGTTGAAGTTCTTGAACTTCTTGATAGATTTGAACTCTTCAACGTGTTCCTTTGGAACTTGAGCGATTTCCAATAATCTAACCTCACCATTGTAGTTGATCAAAGTACCACCCTTGACATCAGCTCTGGTCTTATCAGTCAATTCCATGATATATTCGGAGTTGGTTTCAAGCATATGGTTCAAGATTTTCAAGTCAACAGTGGCACCTAAGTTATCACCATTGGAAACGAATAAAACTTCCTTACCTTGTTCAATTAAAGCATCCAATTCACCGGAAGCATGCAAACTTTCAAACAAGTCACCATGGCCAGGTGGGTACCAACAGTTAATGTCATCCTCAGCATCGGCTGGGACTGGTAACAAAGAGTCCTTCAAGATTCTTGGATACTTTGATTGGTTGAAAGTTCTAATTCTGATTCTGTGGCCACCATACTTTCTGATGATTTGATGAGTATCAGAGTCCGTGTTGAAAGAGTTCATCAACAACAATGGAACATCAGAATCGTGTGTTCTGTTCAAATGTTCAATTTGACGAACAGCTAGATCCAAGAAAGTATTACCATCTCTGACTTCAATGACAGATTTTGGACCAACACAACCCATGGAAGTACCAAGACCACCATTCAACTTCAAGACAGCCAATTTAGAAAGGTTTTCAGTGTTGTCTTCAGCAGTGATGTTATTGTAATCAACAACTTCATCCTTGTTTGGAGAGCTGATCTTATCCCAATCTAATGTGGTACCGGAGGCTTTGTCAGATAAGTATCTTCTGAATAATGCAAAAAATGAATCCATCTCATTTTCAAACTTGGATCTTTCTTCAGGTTCTTGAACGGTATCAGCAAGTTTATTCAAATAGTTACGCATTTGAGAAGCAGCAACTGAAGTAGTTGTGTTGTCGAAAGCCTAGAAAATATGTTAGTGAGCTGTTTCCTTGCAATATTTCATGTAGACCAGAACAGTCCAATCGAGCGTGTAATAGTGCCCATTCACAGTTGGAATTCCCTAGGAGAGTGAGATCTTTCACCAACATCAAGGGATGGGCTTAATGACACGCCAGATCAGAGACATAATGTCAGTTATAGCAAATGACTTACAAAAGCACTTTGTGTCTTGTTATGTCTCTTAGTTTGGGATTGCATCTTGTGATCAATTGGCTGTTGTCAAAATATTTCAAGAATATTGTTGGTGATCAAGGAGTGGAATCTGTCCCAAATTTATGTTTTTTTTGATACACGTATTCGAAGGTAGATTTGAAATTTGGAAAATCGTGAAATCGGAATGGTCCAAAATTAGTAGTAGGCTGCACGAATTGAAAGAACTTGAAAAAATGTACTGTGGTCTCCGCCGGACTGCACCAAATCATCCTGCTGCCTGCTGCAACATAGCTGCCACGTCCAACATGAGCAGCCTGCTGGCCCAGACCGCCCCAGGTCCCAACTTCCAAGCGAATATGTTGTCCAATGTCCAGCTGCCACCTGGGCAGTGGGCACTGGGTGGCAGCCTACCGACTCCTGAGTCCCGACTCCCAACTCTCCAGACTTAATTTGTTGGTTTCAGGCTTCAACTTTCAAGGACTATCTGTCTGAAATTTCTAAAAACTAGTACGAAGTATTCTAAACAGTGAACATTCACTACCTAAGAAAGTAAGTTATTTTTTATTCTCCAACACTCACCTGATTCTTTACAGCACAAAATAATTGTAATTAATAAAAATATATCTTTTTTTTTAGGTACGACTTCTTGCATGTATAATATTATTTTTAATAAAATATTTTAATTAATATGTACTTCAAAATAAGCACAAGTGAAATTGACACGTGATGAAGTATTTTGTTTCTTCAATATCCGGTCTTACCGAACATGGCAAACTGGGAGCGACCGTCGACGTCGACTCTCCACTCGTGAGACCTACAGGTGCTAGTCTCGACCGCCCGACAAACATTCAGTTCAAGTTACAAATGTTACAACACGGCCCTCTCAGACTTCTGCGAACAGATATGAACACTATTCTCCAAGGCCAAGGTATCATAGTCCAGATTTCTTGAATACTCGAAGCTTCCCGTGTATCATAGTTTTTGAGAAGATCATTACATGGATGGGCAACGTTACTTCACAGAATCAAACCGCAATCCATTTTAACAAGAGGAATAGAAACGATATCCACCAAACATCGACAACGTCTACTGAGCAAATCAAACATCCACTATTGAGCCCAGTTAATTCAAAAGTCACACCATCTGTTGAAATGACAAGTAACAACATCAAGTACAACGACTCATTACAGGATGTTTCCATGTCGGGAACATCTTCAGCAAACTTACAACAAGAACTTCAACCTATTCAAAAAAGAAGATCAACTATGATCTTAACAGACGACCATGATTTGGATCAGAACCCCAACAAACAACTGGTTACAGAGCAAACATCCGGTAACTATGGGTCACAGAGAGCTGATAATCAATCTGGTACAGATTCTACGAATGAGTCCACACAACAAAGTAGTGGACAGTCTTCAGGATTACCTTCAGACCAACAGAGGAATCAATCGGAACCAACAACCAAACTGGCCGTTGTGATTAACTGGCTTCAAGGTGGTGAAAATGTCTTTATTACAGGGTCTTTCACAGGGTGGAGAAAGATGATTAAGTTGAATAGAAGTTCGGACAACCAATTCTCCATCAAGTTGAAGCTACCTATTGGTACACATCGTTTCAGGTTCATTGTTGATAACGAACTCAGGTTCTCTGACTATCTTCCGACCGCTACTGATCAAATGGGTAACTTTGTAAATTACATCGAGGTTACTGTACCATCTGAAACTTACTCCACAGGAAATGATGATGAACAGAATATGGTTTCTGGTGAAATCTCAGACAAGCAAATTAATGACGCTTCAAACAGTACTCAGTATTCAAGCCACCATGGCAGTGATGTTGATTTTAAACAAGTCGATGATGATGATATGGGTAATGGCTACTCTAGATTCCATGAAGAACAGAGTGCATTCAAGGAGAAATACTCATATAACCGTGACATTCCTAAAATATTTGTTGACCCTACTGTGATGGAACAGTACTACAACACAGTAGATAACAGCACAGGCCAACAGAACTCATGGCTTGTTCCACCACAATTGCCTCCACATTTGGAAAATGTTATTTTAAATAATTTCCAAAATAATGATAAGAACAACAATTCTGGTGCCCTTCCAATTCCAAACCATGTTGTGTTGAATCATTTGGCAACTACCAGTATCAAACACAACACTTTAGCTGTTGCCAGTGTTGTCAGATATAAGAGAAAGTATGTGACACAGGTTTTATATGCACCATTGCAGTAGATTTAAAATAAGTAATGGCCTACTAAATAATCGATGTGTCCGATGATTGTAGTTTATAATGTCTAGTAATCATTTCTAGTAATCATTTATGGTAGTCTTGTGCATTTTTCTAGTATTTAAACAATCTTAGCTGTTCTAGATGATTTACCAATGATATATTAGAAGGATACTGGAAGCCGGCGCTAAAACATTGTTCTTGTACTTATTCAGGTTAATAGTTTCTTGTCTTGCAAGGTTTGTAGTCCCTAATCTGCCGGCCGGTTACGTGCACTGTGCGTTGATTCGAAGAAATCAACAATACTACCAACCTCCAAGGCCTTAGAACATACATCAGAAATTCATTCATTGACAACAACCTGAGACTAAAACTGAGTTAGCTTCTATTAAGTCCAAAGCCTGATTCACCCTCTGAAAAGCACATATTGAAACATATCGCCAGATAAATAGCATTGTATTCAAAAGATGTCTGTAGATATTGGTTCATCAAGGAGACCTTCGGTAAGTCAACTTTATCAGCGCAACTCATTTAGATTTTCTACTTTGTCCAAAACTATACTAACATGATTCATAGCCCAATACAATTGAGTCAAGTGTTACAAAGCTTCTTGTTGCCACTAAACATCTTTTAGAAAGTTTAACGAAATGGGCAAGGTTGGCCGCCACTGAGGCCGATATTTCTGATGCTTATGTTCAATTGGGGAACGAGTTTAAAGTTGCTTGTAGAGCTTTCATCAACGCAGGTGTTGATGTCAGTGACTTGGGAGATGTTCCCCATTCTCTACGCGTTGTTCTTGAGGAAGCTTTATGCGAACAACCATCTCAAGAGAGCTTGGATCGCTTCCTACCAAATATCCGTGAAATTATCGTCACCTTACTACAAAATTTGAAGACAAAACAGGCACTTATTCGTAATTCTAAATCTAAAGATCAACTCAAAGCAGATGACACTGTCGTTAGAAGAAGTAATACAAATGCTACACCAATCAAAAATAGAGCAAATGGAAGGTCTTCCCCAACCAAACAACCCTTGGAACGCACCTCTCAATCCCCCAAACTGAAAGATACAATGTCATCTGTTGATCAGCTGGATAAACCCTCAGACGTCTCGACATCAAACCCAGCTCTCTTGCAATTGCAGAAAGGTGATTCATTACAGCGTCGTGCTTCAAGAAGGTTTTCAGCATATCAGTATGCCAAGCTGACAAACAACACCCCATTAGATCTACCGGAACATTCAGCCCTTTTGGATTCAACCATCAAAAGAACGTCTGTCAAGAACTCCCCAATTACAATCGAGTCTCAAGAGAATATAGGTACATCAGTCTTTCTAAAAGTTGGAACAAAGGTCAAGAAAGCACAGATACAACCAAACCCTTCTTTAACAACGTTAAGGTTGTTGTTTGTTGAGAAGTTTGCATATTCACCTGGATCTGGATCATTCCCTGACATTTATATCAAAGATCGTGAATCTGATATCACTTATGAACTGGAGGAACATCTCTTTTCTGAAATTGTGGAAAATTGTGTCTTATCGTTGAATATTAATGAAAATGGACTATTACTTGAAACATTTCAACGCTCAATAGAAGATTTGAGATCTCAACTAAATAAGAAACATCTTGAATTGTTCCAATCTACCAAAGAGTTCATCGCCGAATCAAATGCAAGTATCGAACGGAAACTTCAAAACATTGTGGCCAACTCTACAAGCACAGATACACACCCAGAAGTTGAACCGAATCCAATTGCCAGTTCCAAAAACTCTAACGAATTCGAACCATCGAAGGAAAGTATAGATTCTATTCGTTTTGAATTATCTGTCATGAAGCAGTTGCATTCCACGAATAAGTCAACGTTCAGTAAGTCAATTGGAAGTATACTTTCCAAAATTGAAGATTTCAAATCACTATCTTTTTCAAGCACAAAGGCGAATAACCGTCAGTATATGGAGGAGTCTCATTCTATGTTGTCCTCGAGATCCGATAACTTACTAACGAGATTTGATGATTTGCAGGACTTGATAGAAGCCTTGAGAAAAGATGTTGCCACAAGAGGCGCAAAACCAACTAAGAAACAATTGGATTATGCCCAGAATGAACTTGGATCATGTAATAAAGATTTCGATGAATTAGTTGGGTTTATCTCTCTGGAAAAACCTAACTGGAAGAAGATCTGGGAGTCTGAACTTGATGTTGTCTGTAATGAGCAACAGTTTCTTACTTTACAAGAGGACTTGATGCATGACTTGAAAGAGGATTTTGAGAAAGCATATGAAACTTTTGAGCTAGTTAAACAATGCTGTGAAGAGCACAATAAGAACCCAAAGGTGAGAACAGCTAATATTCCATTATCTGATCATGTTGATCTCCCAAACCTTAGAGAAGCCCTAATGTCAGAGGTTCAATCATTAAGACCGAATCACGCTTCACGTGTAGCCGCCATCGAGAGAGCCGAAAAATTGAGAAAAAGAGAGAGACAGTTGACCATTATGAATGGTTTTGAAGAGGAATTGGAAGGCTTTGTAGAGGAAAATAAATTAAAGAAATGTGGAGGCATTGAAGAGGTAGAGAGGTTACGGAAATTGAAAGATGAGGAGAATTTGAAAAGTAACTTCCCACCTCTCTATTGATAAATCAGAATATTTATTATCTATGTTACGATGAAGATACTCATCATCATATGGCCATACGTAGATCTGATCAATCTACAATATAACCTTGTATTAATAAAATATCCTAAACATGAACACCGAATTTGTGAGTCTTAAAAATATATAAATCGAAACGAGTCCAACATACACTTGGCTTGGAACTCCTTATTTTAAACTCGAATAGAAAGAATAAACTAATAGTTACGATTTTCTAATTGAGATATCAAAGAACTATACTTACATCTTTTCGACGACATCGTCTTTAAAAATGACTTTGAGATAGAACAGCGGATATATTTTTCAATAGCCCCATTCTTATTTTTACCAATTCCTGAAATCAGTCTTTTCTCGATGAAATCAAGTAGTTCGATAAATGACGCAGACATAACGGATATATCCCTTGTCCAATTGACATAAGTAACAGCAATTGAGGTGACCAACAGCTCAACCTGTTCAATGATTGTCTCTAAAGAGTTAAGGTCTAAATCCAATGTATTATACGCCAGTTTTAAATCCACAGATCTCTTGAGTTGTTTGATTACTCGTGTATTGGAGCATTGGTTAATAAATTGGCCTGATTCCAGAGGAAATCTCTTTAGAACATCGAGCAATTCCAAAGAGACCTCGTAACCACAAAAGAATACTGTGTCTTTCGCAATCTCAGATTTTATCCTGGGATTTATGCTCATTTTAGTCTTCGAAGTATTAGCAATGAAACCATAATCCTCAAGATCATTATCAAGCACGTTTCTGGCCTTTAAAACTTCATTGTAGTTGACACTCAAAATAAGGAAGTCATCTGCGACTCTTAAAATCAAACAACCATCTTTGTCAAACCCACCAAACTTCTCAGAAACTAACTTATCGTACAGGATGTCATTGAATAGAGATGAAAAATTTAGCCCCTGGAACACACCCTTAGACCGAGTGTACATTTTCCCCTTGTGGGAAACAGAAGATGAGTTAAGTTGATTCAAAAGGCAATTGAGCAAAACATGTCCTTCTATGGTTAGTATTTCAGAATTTATAGATTCACAGCTATTATCTGGGCCATGCTTCTGCAAAGAACTATGCCCTTTAAATGACAACCCCCCTGATATCTTAGTTTTCGTTCCAATTTTGTTATTTGAATTGAGATATGAATTTGAAATTAATGTATAGGTTTCTGTCACATCGACGCATTCCTTGATAAGTTGCTCTACTCTGCCCCTCGATAGATTATCAAAACAAGCGTTTGCGTCAAACTGGAGGTAGAATAGTTGTGGGAGATGATCTGGGTATTTGCGTTTTAGGCCCAACTTAAAAGATTTCAGCAACAAAGGCACCTCAGTTAGGGACAAAACCAGTGGACTATTTTTTCCACAAGCTCTCAACGAGTTCATAACTTTTTGAATTGGCCTATGCTTATACTTCTTTTGCAGTTTAAACCTTATCAAATCATATTCAGAATTTCCTTTTATTGGAATATTGATAGCACGAAACCCATCGTTTTGTTTAGGTACAATCCTCAAGCGACCATTAACATCCAGAAAACTATTACCACCAACCACCTCTTCATGCAAATACTTACTCACATATTTGTTTCCAAAATCTGATTCTTTCACTGACCATGTCCTCCTCAGGAAATAGACAACATCTTTACCTGACGAAATGTTCGTTGCATAAAAGAATGATACCAATAATTTTGGAATAAACGAGCGAAATACCCAAAGTGTGAATTGTCGAACCAGAGAACAAACCGAATTACTGCCAGAACAAGTACCGAACATCGAATCTCGGACTCGGATCCCCTTCATGATTTCATGTGTAGAAATAGTCTGATCTTTCTTTAACATAACGAACTTGAATATATTCTTCAATATAATTGATTTGTTGTGAGCACTATACCCATAAATACGTGGTGGAAAAATCGAATCAAAAATAGTACAGCAAAACTTGGAAATTAATAACTTAGGAATTGACTTCTCTTTAATATTCTCAATGTCTAGATCCAAGTATATTATTTGATTCAGAGCCTGGTAATATCTAAACTTTCCATGCTGTCGAACTATTTTGTTGAAAACAGAACGTATTTCGGCTGTCGGTTTCCCTTGCCTCGGTAGTCCATCTGAATCCAACAATTCCTCCAAAAACTGTTTGCATGTATCTGGAACTGGATCATTCGGGTGTTTTTGGAAGTTGAATAGAACTGATGATAGTGATATATCCATAGTTGATGATGGTCTTGAATTTTGGTAATTATCGTCTTTTCTATGTTCATTTTCGCCAAAAAGTTGCAAAAGCTCACCATCGTGACTAATGACAAAACATAGACAATTCACAAGAATCTCTACCATGGCCTGTGCGCCAATAATGTTGTTCAAAACCCTCCAGTTCAGTGAATTAACAGACTCACTAGTTTCATTTATCAATATCTTCCCTCGCGTCTTTTCTTTAGTAGGTTCGACGCTCTTGTCATCAATCAAAAGATTGCTGCTCTGGTTGGCACCGATAAGAATTTTCTTAGATAATTCCAAAACATCTTCAAAACAGGAATCAGGTGGAATAACATCTATCCTTATATCTCTCATGCCCTCCACTAGCAGTGTCTTCTCCGTGAACTCAATAAACTGGTCTTTTATCCTAGGGCTCAAATTGTCTACACCTTTCACATCGACATTAAACCTTCGCTTTACAAATTTGGTAATACATTGTAATCTTTTCAGAGACTTATCAAAATTATCCATCCTACTTGAAAAATGTTCTGATCCCTGACTATCTTTGATAAAAACACACTAGACAGAAATTTAATACAGATATTTTGAGACACACAATAGGCAAAACAAGTGCGCGGAAATAGACATTGTGTCTCCCTGTGTTTTCTAAAAACTCCAATAATGATCGATTCGATTCAGGAGCTTGAAAAAATACAAAATCTAGAATCTACGAATTCAAACTTTAATCGAATAGATTTTTATTCACTGCAAAAACCGAGCTTATTCCTGCTCTATGTCCAATGAGCAGATGTTTCAACCTCATATTTGACCCCGTATATTCATTAACACAACAACAGATGAGGTGTTTTCTACAACAGAGAAACTGCTTCGAACACACGCCTGCATTGGCTTCTTGAGATAAGGCTAGTCTTTTCCACTAAGTTTAATCACTGCTTCCCCTTACCAAAACCTTCCAATACATAAAAAGGATAACAATAAGAACTTTTTTTATTACAAACCCCCTGTGTATCCATTTCATAGTTGCTTCTACTGATACAAATAAATAACCCGCCAGGTAATATTTCCCATCAAAAGGCTATTACAGCATATTACAATAATTCAATCAGAAACAAAAAAACCCATATAGACCCACAGCTTTTCCTTTCCCTGATATCTTTAAGTATAGAATGTAGAAAGCTCTCTTCAGAAACTTAAACCATTTTCATTATGTTCTGTCTCCTTTGATCGGCTCCTAAAACTACATTCGCAAATCAACAACCCCTGTGATAAGTGAACCCCCTGGTATTTTACATTCATTATTCACAAAAGCTCATTCTTGCCTCAAGAAGCCAATAAATTATCGAAAACCCGACACTACCTGACATACATTTACCTCAATCCTTTTCTATCGACTGAGAATTAAAAATATTTTTAAAAAAAAAGATTCTTCCTTGACTGATTGTGGACAATTACCTCTATATCTATATCTACATTCTTGAATCTCTTCAACTGAGTGTCCCCAAATAACTACAAACCCATTTTGGGGTCACTATTTCCTTCGATCTCAGCCATGCCAATTGTATTCCTAGTTTTAAGGCTAGAACAACTACAAAAGCTTCATCTTTGACTTTGTCCAAGTTGAGGACCTCAAAAAAACTGCTAACTTTATCCGCATTCACTGAATCCAACAATAATTTTGGTTTCGTCAGTTAAGCTTTCCTCCCAAATGAATAATAATAGTATATTCCAAAATATTACGCAAGCATTGGCAACTATAGTGCACGACTGTGTTGCAGGTTTAAACTCACACTCTCTAGTCTTGCTATCCCATAAGTGCCTACAGACATTCTGGTGAGGTAAATCTCTTGAATCCTTCATTAAAATATTCTAAATAATCATATCCCCTGGCAGTGCAACAGAATGGGAATCTTCCATCTTATAATTGAAAAACATTTCATTTGATATTGCATATCCCAATAGTTTAATATACTTAACATTCCTTGAAGGGGGACATACAACCATCAGTCCATCTTCATTTTGGCAGTAGTTCAAAACATAAGTATGAGACTTCAAAATGAACCAACCATCTGTAGTTTGGAATAACGGAACAATACTATAACACCCTTCATAAATACTTGTAACACTTTGAATGTAATTTATCATATATTGATCATGTCTTTGACTAATCTCATTCACACAAGATCCTCCAAGAAGAATTTCAAATATCAATGCGCCATCAAAAAAAAAACTGAAATTCCCACAAAAGAACTACTTGTGCTCAGCCGGCTATTGTTCCTGGTCCATTAGATATTCAGGTTGTGTCTGTGTCCCTATTTCTTTTGTCACTGAGAACGAAAAATCCTGAGAGCTTACCATTTGAACTTTAACCTTCCAAAAAGTTGTTGTCGCTAATTCTATATTTTCTAAATCTTTCTACGGAACTCGTTTACGTTACAATTTTAGTTAAATTTTAAGAGAGTAGGAAGTAGCCTTTATATCACTTCAGTAGGCATGGATATTCTGATGAGTTCAATCTCTTAATGTTATATTGAAAACATTTCTATAATCATATTCTTTGGGAGTGTAACAGAATTGAAATCTTCCTTTTTTATATTTGATAATCTCTTCATTTGGTTTTGCACATCCCAACAGTCTATTTTACTGAACATTACTCAAAAGATAATGTTGTGTCTACCGATCTAAATGTTGGAAGTAGATAAAAAAGCATAAGTAACTGAAGATGGGGCGAAAAACTCAATCATCCTGGTGATATCTGATCTAAAAGAAGTTTGATAGAATCTAGAACATTTTCTCTTTCTTATCAGTGATAGTGGAAATATTGTTATCTCACAGAAAATTGTTTTGATTAATTTGTCGTCCAGGAGACCAATATTCAAAGCTTTTTTTAAAATTGTTAAAGGGATGTTGACCATTATTCACAATTTTCAAAATTCGCGTGGCAGACTGATCTGAGTAGGTGCTTACTGGTAATAGGAGTTTTGTGAATCGAACTCATTCCCAAGTATTCAGTATTTCAAGTTAACTAGATTAGAATCTGCAGAATCTTTTGTAGAAGAGACCTTCAGATGCGGGTATTAAAACCAGAATGGTACTAATGTATGTTCAGTGTTTATTATAGTAGGAGAACTTGGAGAACGTTGAACTTTTAGTGAACTAAGAACTTCATTTACGTAGTTTTAGGCCTTGCGGTCAGTGTGGAAAAATAGTTTTAGAAATTTTGTATTGTAAGCAAAGTTTCGGTATATTGGGTACATTCGTAATAAATAGTAGTTTGATACAGTTTTTTTGTGGAATATCTTCAATTCTGTTAAGAACCTGAGAATTGCTTAGTGGATAGTTGCCAAATTAACTAGGACTTGGGATTAGTTTGATTTCAATGTTAAATGTCGAAGTCTAGAATTATAGTGTAGAATTCAAGCTCTTTAGGCCTGAGAAGCTGTTTGGTTTCATGTGTAGAAAGTTTTTCATTTATACATTTTGTTTTAGGCCCACTTGGATAATCCTTCGATATTCAGTGAATGCAGGGCTGTGTTTGTATTCCGTCTAAAATTTTCGTATATAGCGATCTTCTTAGTTCCAAGAAATCTTGAAATGGTTTGAGAGTCGTATAGTTGATGTTCAGGGGAAATGTTGGAACTTGTTGTAAATTCTGTGATCTGGCAATTAACGTAAGAATCTCAATCATGTATGCTTCGGTCATGGTTCCTGAATCATTCACCATCGATGTTTGGTTGGGGTCTTCTGGAAACTATAAGAAGTAATTGTTTGTTTATCTAGTGAATGCAACTAAATGACGGTTTTTTAATAAGCTGAAATGATATGGATGTTACTTGTTCAGAACATAACTGTTGTGATATTGTTTCCGGTTTGGTTTTACAATATTGCCCTGTTTCTGACCAATAATTGGAATGGCAGCGGGCAGAATCACTTGGATAAACCTGTACTTATACTAAAAGTTAAATTAACCTGTACAGTTACTCAAATAATTTTGAATGCCGTACGACGAGTTGCAATGCTATTCTTATATTCCAACAAATGATTAGCTAGTTGGTAAGTGTGAAATCTGATTAGTCCTTATTGACTTCTTAAAACTATAAAATTATCGGTATCGAAATGTGTACTTCAAGCAATATCTAATCTCCTTAAAATTCAGTGATGTCTTAGTTAGAGATTATTCACTGCAGAACACAGATAGAGAAACTTTTATTGAAGATTCTAACTTTTGGTTGAGAATGAGTTGATTCTATGTCATACACGCGCATTGTGTACTGGATAGGTAAAATCATCAATGCTAAGAGACTTTTGAACATGAAATGAGTCAATGATATTATTATTATTATTATTATTATTATTTAATGGTACCCAGTCAACTATTTCGATTTAGTAACCATGTAACCCACGTTGTAGAGTTATCATTTCTTAGTGGTCTAAAAATGGTAAAGTTAAACAGTACTCTTAAAATGATCAGTGGATTTTCTTCCTATAAATAAACTATTTGAATAATACAATTATCTTGGTGGATTGTATTAGTACTTAAAATGTTGGCCAATATACTGTTCCCTTTATAATCCCATAAATGAAAGAGACTTTGGAATTGGAATAATCGCCATAGTTTTCGGTATGGAACTTTATCTTTTATACCGAACGATTTGATTATCAGGATGGTGGAATTCATGAGCATTCAAGGACATGGTATAATGTACGCGAATATTTCCTATTTTATGGGTAAACAGAAAAATCTGAGTAACCCGGATTTCCACTCCTAAACTCGACATAACAAATGAGAAAAAAAGTTACTATTGATAAACCTAGAATAAGATTGTTTTTGTAGCACTCGCCAGGTTTCAGAAGATCACATAAATAGTATCATAAATCATGCCTATCAATCCAGTATCCCAGATTCCTAAATTCCAAAATGGTGTTGGTGCTTTTATCCTAAACTGTAAGAGAATCGTGTTACAGGTAGACAAAGCTGGTGGTTCTAGTGAAGGTTTGAGAGAATTTCTTAAGCTGAGATTGAACAAATATGCCACACAACACTCTAAGATCGAATTTACAATCATACAGAAAGCTGGGCACCCAGTTGTAAAAGGTGAATTCATTAATGGCTCCGAAAAGGCTATTTGCGTTCGTAACTTAAACATTGACAACGTGGAGAACAAGATAAATTTATTGAGAGAAGCCTCTGGTGAAACTTTGAGAAAGAGAAACAACAAGGTTGAAAGTATTAACGAATCGGTGAGGGGTGTTTGGTCTCCTCTTCATACTGATCCTGCTGTCAGACATAAGGTTTAGTTTTAAGTTGTGAGAAATCTCAGATCATGTACATAAAAATAGAGTGGTTCCTGTTTTCGAGGGACAAAGCTTTCTTCAAATTATTTCAGTGTTTATTTTGAATCGTGTAGGTTCATTGTATTATTCGTAAGGCTGGATGATGTATTTCATAGGAACTTTCGCCAGCTCCAGATTTCAGTTCTGATCGCGCCTCGGAATGGGGTCAGGATCCAACGTCATATTATCATGATTTTCTAGAATAGATATTGGGTCAATAGTTGTGGTTCATCAATATTTACTCTGACGTACTCCACATATCAAGTGTATGGCATCGTTTATTTGCGAGTAACATCAACACCGGCACTTAACTCCAAACTTCTAATTAAATCTAAAGATGCCAGAGTCTAGCCAGAGTGGAGAATCGAATACGCAGTTCAATAATAAGAAATCCAATGTACTTGGTCTGGTCCAGGAGAACATATCATCTTTCTTCACTGATTCAACCTCTCGTCCATCATCGAATGGGCCAGGTGGGCGCCTGGATAATTTTGGTGTCACAGAATCAATACCCTCAAAATCATCTAGTGGTGGTACAATTCCTGATGCATCGATTTCGAATCAACAATCTAATTTTATGATGGACAAAATTATTGAAAGGTTTATTACTATGGCACTCCCCACCACAAACGATGAAATCTCAACAGAACGTATCCAGAAAAGAATTGACCATATGGAGCCACGTCCCAAACTCTCTGTTCAAATTATGTCAAGGAATTTTATCCAGTTAAACTCACGCCTTTCGTCACCGTTTGAACTTATAAACGATGTTATCAGTTTCTTCAACTGGAGAAATCCCAATCTCACCATATCGTGGCTTGTGATAGCAACCAATCTGATCATTTATCCTTCGTATTCAGTTATTCTCGCCTTATTTGTACTTGTTTTGGTACCAATGTCTCAAAGTTTCTACCAAATTTACCAGCCCTTATCAGACCCCATCGCCAATCCAGGACCCCTCCTCGATTTGCCAGCTTTCCCTGTGAGGAACCCACACTTCATCAAGCCACCAACTGAATTTACCAGAGAGTTTCTAATAAATATCACGGACTTACAAAATCATATGTTGATCTACATAAATATGTGGAATTTCCTTACATTCAAATTGGTCAATAGATATGGGAACTTTTCCAACGAACTTATATCTAGTGTACTATTTCTTTTCTTCTTGTCGTTTTCTTTGATATTCTACTTGTTTGTATGGAGTTTCGAAGCTTTAATACCAGTCATCAAGTTAAGTTTTATCGCCTTCTTGTGGGTGGGTGTCTACTCGTTTCACCCAAGAAACAAGGATTTCATTTTGGGTTTCCTTCTATCTGAAGAGCTACGAATCAAAATACAGAAAACAACAAACAACTTTGAAAAGGCTTTTAACTCAGAATTTGTCTTCGATCATTCACCAAGTGACATATCTTACCAAATAGAGGTCTTTGAGATTCAAAAACTTGATGAAGAAAATAATGAATGGGACTATTCGAAATTCTCCGATGATCCATTGACATTTACGTCTTTTCCTAGACTGACAAGTTCGGAGTTTTATGTTGATAATGTATCCCGGATCAAGCCACCGCGCAATTTTGAGTTTTCATCAAACTCAAAATGGAACATAGATTTACAGTCGCCAGAAGTTTGGTTACAGACTCACTTGATTGACAAGTCTGCAGTTAGGTTTGACGTGGACACCAAGTGGGTATATGACACTCCTCATGATATTGACAAAACAATCTTCAGAAGAAGGCGTTGGATACGATCAGTTAATGGGTGTGGATGTGAAGATGATTTCTCTGAGAAAAATGAACCGACTGAGCCAAAGTTTGAAAATAATTTAGATGCTTCTGATTCCAGAAACTGATGTTTAATTCAATTACACAGTAAGTTTTAATTCTAAAGGAAGTCTTCAAAACTAAATATTCCATTCTTTCGGTTTTCCTCCTGTTCTTGCATCTTCTTTGAATCGAGTAACGTTAGTAGGTTATTTTTGGTTTTCTTTCTCTTTTTGAGCTTATTTGCAGGAGCTTTATGCTGTGGTGTAGTTCCGATGGTATCTGTAACTCTATTCGTCGACGTGACAGAGTAACATTGAATAATCTTAGAGTTTCCACAGCACAGACATACATGTTGAAGAACAGTTTTCTTTTCTTTCTTCCTTCTGTTGAGTTGATTGGGATTTGTTCCGGTGGACTTGAGATTCATCTTTGAAAGAACGGTTGAGAGTTTTTTTTTCTGATCATGACTGGGACCACTCTTCGGGTCCTTCGATACGCGTCTGGTTATTCTTGTTTTCAGAGAAATGCCTGGTATTAGTAGAGTGTTACATCTTGAGCAAAAGGTTGAGCCATTGCTCAACAATGGTGGAATCTCCTGGTTTGAATGTTTTGCGCGGTCAGTGAAATCAGATAGTTGTATAGCGTTTAGTTTGGGGCAAGAAGCTGTTGAAAGAACACATGAGAAGACGTGTTGGAAAGCTTTTGTGCGGCTATTGTTCTCCATTGTATTAGAGTGGGGTTATTGGAGAGGTTCCTAAGTATTAGTTGAACACTTGTCAGCCATAGAACCTTTATTACATACATTAATTTTCTGTTATTTCGTAAAATTATGACCTTGGTTAATTGGCAGTCCAGTCTGTGTGGATGTGTGCATTGACCCTTTACACATTGTCCTTGAAACAAAGCACTGTATGTACTACAAAATACTAAACATTTTTGTCACTGGCGCACTTCGTATAATTTGTATTATGTGTTTGATTTAGTCCAATTGATGTATCTGCAAGTCAATATTTGGTGTTTTTCTCTGAGCGCATAATCTTAAGGCCCACAACATGAGATCGATAGGATTAGGAAACTTGTTATAATTCACAAACCTAGAAGAATAACTAGACCAGGACATGGGATCTGATATAACTGCATACATATCTTCATAACATTCATTATCACTGTTTTGATCATGTGATTGAAGATCCGTAGAATCTCCATCTCTTGACAGAATTGATGATCCTGTGTTTTGAAAACGAGGGGTTTTGTGATGACACTTTTCTGATGGTGAAATATTTAAAGAAACAGATCTACTTTTGAAATACGACTTTCTTCCATGATCGGTATATGTCCTTCTAGGAGATGGAGATTGAACAGGTCCACGGCCAATGGATGAGATCCTCAATATTCCTCGCTTGACGAGCTTCTCCTTCAAAACAAGACTAGATGATTTCGTTAGATCATTTTTCAATAACAGGTTTATGTAGTCGTATAATTGAGATATCTCTTTCTTCAGTGATTTGATTTCAAACCCTTTTTCAATGAGAGCTTCTTGCTGGGGTGAAAGGGGACTTTCTGGATTCTCTGTTTTGTTATCGGTTGAAAACACTTTGAATGGCATTGGTTCATCGTCCGAAAGATCATCCAGAAGTACATCATTTCCTTGCTCTATCTCAGGTGATGGATAATCTTCACTATTGATTTCTGTCAATTGAACATTCTTCTGTAGCAGGTCTAGAGCAGATGTAAGAGACTCTAGTCTTGATCTTAAGTCCGTGTTGATGATCAAGTTTGACTGGATCTCAGATTCCAATTCATGTGCTGTTCTTTCATACTTCATGCTCATACCATGGATCTCAGACTTATGCTCTGACTTGAGCTTTTTGATTTCAACCATTCTTGACAAGAGAATAGCCTCGTTGGATTCATTGCGGGAAGTTTCTTGATCATATTTGTAAGAAAGCTCGTGATTTAGTGATTTTAGCTTTGAAATTTCTTTTGTCTGTTTAAGAATAAGTTGATCCTTTTGTAGAAGCTCAGTCTCAGCTCTCTCTTGTTCGATGACATAGCCGTGGTTTTTGTGTACCTGTTCTAAGTATAGCCTTTCCAGTTTCACTATGTCACTCTGAAGCTTGTTTATCAAACCATAGTTGTCAGACATTTTCCCTAGATTCTATATTTAAAAGTAAACCTCTCTGGACTTGAATCCTAGGAGTATTGGGTCTTTTTGTGTTCAGTGATATGCTACTATTCGGAAATCTTCTTCTGATATTATTCGATTTTGCCTATTGGAGTGTTTGTAATTGAACTTGAGAATTTACTAAATTATGTAATTGATATGAGAAGCGATTAACAACACTCATAGAATGTGGATTTTATTTTGTTCTGGCATGTGTCAGAACGAATCAACGTTTTTTATTATCATTCCGTTAGACCATTCATAAACTTGATTCTGAATTCACCGTAATTAAAATTAATTACAACATTTATGGTGCGGCCACTATGAGCGGGATGGGATATATGATTAGCAAGACACAATTCGCACAATATGAGGTTACACAATGTTGTTGGGATGCGTTATAGCGGTTTACTAAAAAGAATCTAAATGCACATAATTAGTATAAAGAAAGTAAGATTATGGATTGTCTTACTACTGTGTACCAAAACAGCAATACACCGGTTAAGAAACG
Organism: Waltiozyma chaumierensis; assembly: GCA_030566875.1. Taxonomy (NCBI): domain Eukaryota; kingdom Fungi; phylum Ascomycota; class Saccharomycetes; order Phaffomycetales; family Wickerhamomycetaceae; genus Waltiozyma; species Waltiozyma chaumierensis. The sequence continues at coordinate 45,477 of JAKUBK010000143.1, read as the reverse complement.
GATTATTGACCAACAGTATATTGAAATACCTAAAAGCATAGATCCCAAATCGCCATTGGGCCCTTGGCACTATAGGCACTTCTTGTTATAAACATTTGGTCATTATTAGTACCAAAAATGTACTTCGCAAGTATCTGGGCTCCCAATAAAGTGACATCACTAAATCCATGTTTCTTCCATTCAGTAAAGTACTCAGGCATCTTCTCGACTCTGATTGATTTTGGCACTTGTTCAAATTGAACATTAGAAGTGCTAAATGTCTGGAAAGCAGCTTGAGCAGCAGATTGTTGGTAGTCCTTACCAACCATAAATTCTTCAATTAGTTTGGCAGTAATAGCCTCGTTGAAGCCTGGGATTTTGGTAGTATTACCATTCAAAATTAAGTGGTCATAACACTCCTGGCGTTTTAAGATATCATCAATTTTCTCCAACGACTCATTAATAGCAGTGGCGATATGAGAGATAAGTTCATCTGTTCCTTTGAACCTCTCACGACCAACGACATGAACACTACTGCTCAAATCGGTAAAGGTGTTTGTTTCAAGTTGACTATTAGGAGCCTGGTCTGACTTTTGAGTCTTCTTGTTAATGAGATCCTCGGTCTTCCCAGCAGCCACAATAGAAGCAACATCGAACTCATTCTCAGGTTCATTGTTCAAACCATCAAGACCGAAAAAGGACAACTTCTTATCTTCGTCACTTAGAACCTCAAAGATCTCGGATGTTTTCAATGACTCAATCTGACTTAGAGATAAATTTGGAAGTAATCTAGATAATGACTTGTTGATTGTATCACCCCCGTAAGATATGGTGTTAGAGGCGTGTTTGACCAAAGAATAATTAATTATGACACTGACTTCGGTCTTGCTCTTTCCAATGTTGACGACAATTGCGTTAGGCTGACTTCCGTAAGAAAAAAGAGTGGCAAGTGGCTCTGGTACCATAGTAAACGAATTCACCTCCATGCTTTCGAAGACATACTGCGTGATTGCTTCCATTTCAGTCTTACGCCATTGGTTTGATGAAATTAGAAGAAATGGGACGTTGGAAATGTTAGGGTGTTGATTAAGAATTGATTTGTATATCAATTTAAGAAAAAAGTTGAATGCATTGATATTAACAATGGAGCCATTAAGTATTGGATAAATTGCATCAGACTCCTGTCCAGAGGATCGAAAAATGTCTGTCTGATCGGTTGAATAGACTTTGGTTGGGATCACTAGTTCAGGGGGAAGAAATGATTCACCCACACCAAATTTAACAGTAGTTGTTGATGATCCCGGTGAAACAATAAAATAATGTTCTTCAATGAAAGGAGCCATTCTGGATCTGGGGATTTTTGTGGTAACTATGAGTATTTTGGTCTTTTCAATTCGTTCATTCCATGTTGTTGTCGCAATTTACTGTCGTATTTTCTAAAGCTAATAATTTGTCGCGTCAAGATTTCGTCCCATAGGAGTCAGGACCCGAGGAGATCCGTCTCACTGAGATGTTAAGAATTATATTGGTTAGAGAACGGGCAAGTAAGGTTCTAAATTCTAAATCAGGTAAATCAATGGAAGATTGGGCTACTCTTTCGAACCTTTGGTAGTTAAAAATTCACAAATGCTTTTTTATAAATTAGGCAGTTCTAACAAAAGGAACTAAGGATGCTTGTTAGTGCCCTCTCATTAACGAGAGTTTTACAGATCATTCGGTCGGAACTAGATAGTCACGCGTTAAACTATAGATTTGATTTTTCGAACTGATCCGGAAATTTTCACATGTCAACACTTGGCCAACACCAAGCAGGTTACCCTATAATAATTTGTATTAGACTTTGCCGCGAATTATGTTTAGTTGCCCTAAGTTTTACACTCAAAGAACAGGTTTTCTTGTCGAGATTTAAGAAAAAATTTTACATGGGAAATGTCAACTTCTTCCAACTATAAGTATTCTTTACTTAACATCAGAATAATCACAAAAAATGTCTTTCTCCGATTTCTCTAAGGTTGAATCTTTAAAAGAATTAAACCAATTCTTAACCGAAAAGTCCTACGTTGATGGGTAAGTTAATCAATTCCCGATTGTGCATTCATGTTATGAATATCTAGATGATGAGAAAACTTGGTCCGTGTTTTAGAGGTGGCGTAAGACCCCACCACATGAGTGAAACCCCATATTCAAGACAATCTCCTGATACTTTGTGCCTTTCCTAGTTAGGCACTTCTATTATTCATATCATTTGCACATTTATCTGATATTGACACAACTCTAACAAATGACCTAGTACCAACGCTACCCAAGCTGATGTTACTGTTTACAAGGCTTTCCAATCTGAATACCCATCCTTAACCAGATGGTTAAACCACATTGCTTCTTTCTCTGAAGAATTCGAATCTTTACCAGCCGGTCAAGCTCCAGCTGCCGCTGCTGCTGCCCCAGCTGCTGAAGAAGATGACGATGAAGTCGATTTATTCGGTTCTGACGACGAAGTTGATGAAGAAGCTGAAAAGTTGAAGGAACAAAGATTAGCTGAATACGCTGCCAGAAAGGCCGCTAAGGGTCCAAAGCCAGCTGCTAAGTCCTTAGTTACCTTAGATGTCAAGCCATGGGATGACGAAACTGACTTAGAACAATTGTTAGCTAACGTCAAGGCCATTGAACAAGAAGGTTTAGTTTGGGGTGCTCATCAATGGATCCCAGTCGGTTTCGGTATCAAGAAGTTACAAATTAACTTAGTTGTCGAAGATGACAAGGTCTCCTTAGATGAATTGCAACAAACCATCGAAGAAGATGAAGACCACGTCCAATCTACTGACATTGCTGCCATGGCCAAATTATAAACGGATCGTCCTTTATGTTTTAATGTGTTTTTATTTCTTAGGTTAATTTTTATTTCTCTTATTTTGTGTTAATATTTTTCAAACTCGGTTGTTTGATTGTAGTTCGTGAGGTTATTCGACATACTGACAATCACCATATCGTAACCTGTGATAACAATGAATTATTGTACGGTGTTTACCAATTCCTATGCATCACAATAGTTTTGTGTGAAAGGTTGTAACTTGTCAGTTGTTCGCAGGTAAATTGTAATTAGTTGTTTTTTATGCGATTGCTTCAATTTTCTTGCAACGCGCTATTTATCTCTGAATTACGTGCCACCTCTAGTACCTCTAATGGGCATACTCCAAACAAAAATAGTGGTTCATCGGACAAGGATTAATCATTATCATCAATTGACATACATTTTATATTAACAACCTACTTCTGCTTAATTTTTCTAGCTCACTTTGGCTCATTCTATATCATTAAATCCCTAAAATGGACACTACCAACTTTGTCAGCGTGTCTATTAGCTCGTCTAGAGACTTCAGTTGGGTGTTCTTTGTTTATTGGTTTCTCATTTTCCTACTCACGATAGCTATGATCTTCTATTTCAACCGATCAATCGCATATATTATAACAACGCTAACTCGCTATTTATTAGAGAAACGAACAGGACTGAGAATAGAGGTACAGTCGGTCAAGCTCGCTATGCTGGCTGGAAGAATAACATTCAAGAACCTAATCATAATGGACAAAGATCAAACAGTGTCTCTTGTTCACTGCAGTTTTACATGGCGGTATTGGATCAGAAAGTTTCGAAAATCCAAGCTATCAAATGAGTCTGATCCTGAGGGTGGTGGGTCCACTGGCCATTTCCCATGTCGTTTTGTGGTTGATATCAAAGGACTGGAAGTGTTCATATATAATAGAACGCCTGCATATTTGAGAATGATGGAAATGTTCAATACAGTATATGGTTCAGAGGCTTCACAATTCCCAAATCCTGAGGGGTGGGGTGTGCTGGAAGATCAGTGCAATGACTCTTCTAAGTCGACAGTAACGGACTCTAGTCAGTTATCATCTCTTTTGAAATGGCTACCTTTGGAGATACGGATTGAGAAAGGCGCTATCTCTGTTGGTAACAAAAATACTGAATCATTATTGATCACCTCATTTGATCATGCTCTTGTAACATACGATATCATCAATTCAACGAATATGATCGACCCTTTCGCTATTGTCATTTCCTCAACCTTGGAGAGTTTTACCCTTGGATTAAAACCAAACATCTTGTATGAAAGAAACGCAAACTCGGGACAGTTACTGAATCCCTATGAAAAGAAAAAGCCTATGATATTCAAAGGAAAGCTTCACTTTCTCAACTCTATTTTAGATCTTGCTGATATATTGAAACTCCGTGGTAAGAAATCTCCCGGTCTACCTCAATGGCAAGGTCTTTCACAATATATGCTAGGTACTGATGGTGATGATGGATTCAGTCCACAATTGGATCGAAAGAGTCAAGAATATGCAAAGTTTTCCACTGTTATCAACACTAAAAAGCTTGGGTTAGAATATTATTACGATCATCCAGGTCTTGTCCCATTAAATTTCGAACATCTTAATCGCAAATCATCTCCAAAGTATGGTCTAGATATCAAACTCTTCGAAACAACTATACACTACGGTCCATGGGCAGAAAGACAGCGGGTTTCTCTTCAAGAAATATTAGCTCCTTCTTATTCACTTACATCTGAGCCAAGAGATACTCCTTCAATTGGTAGCCGGAGACTTCATGAAAACTTTGTTGTTAAGGTCGATATCGTCGATGACTTGATCCTGAGAATACCAATGAGGGAATATTCTAAACATGATGTGTTGAGCACAGAGGACACTAGCTCTACAGCTGATGGACTGGGTGTGGTTAGGCCATTCGCTTGGATTGAATTTAAAGTCTCAAGTGGCTCACAGTGCACCAATACATACGGATTGATAGCTAAGAATTCGGGGTATGATAACACTCTTGATGTAAATCTTTACAACTTGGAAGTTCGCTCAAGTGTGAACCATGAGATATTGATGACATGCAAGGAGCATTCAATACACTGTGATCTCGGCTATCCATTGACGTGGAATGGGACAACAAACTGGACATTTGTGAATTCAACAGAACAACTTGAGATGTTCTTATTGAAGGAACATATAACCTTGTTTGCTGATATGTCTACCGACTTTTCGTCTGGTAAACCTACCCCTTATGAGACATTCAGGCCCTTCATCTACTCTTTCAAATGGAATGTTGAAAAGTATGTTTTCCATCTAAATCTTAATGACCATAATATCGTCAATAACCCAGTCGACTTTGATGAAAACATATTTCTCACTATTGGAGGGGAAAATTTTACTCTGGACTTCACTTTACCGGTCGATACAATTGTTAGGCGTGGAACTACAATTCAATATGATATTCAAACTCCTGGTTTTGAGCTCACATTAGATACACCACGTTGGCATACTTTGAACAATTTCTTGACTTCCAAAACCGTCGGGAAATCTGGAGAATTTCAGATATCAGGTAGTTATACATATTACTCCGACATCGGAATTGATTTTGTTGAGACTATCATCATTGAATGTCGAGGGAAGAATGTAATCTTGGCAGCTTACGGTTTTGTGATCAAATACATTATGGCGGTTCGTGAGAATTACTTTGGAGACTTTACAAAGTTCCAAACCTTGGAAGAGTACACTCGAAGCAAACAAGGGGGCCAAGAAGCCGGGGAGTCTCAAGGAAAGAATGTCATTTCCAAAACAAGAAATGAGGTTGATGTGCATTTCTCTTTCTGTGTGAATGACAGTGTGATAATCGTTCCAGAGAATATTTATGACTGTACCTCCAATACATCATTATACCTTGATTTGTTAGATATTGATATTCGCTACACTAACTACTATATGGACATGCAGGTTAACACATCGCCGATTGCTGGATTCTACAGTTCATCAAGTGGTGTTGATCCTTTGGCCATTGATCAATACTTGGGTGGCTCTAGGGACGAGCTCTTAATTGATGGTTTGGTTATCCATGGGCATAGAATGTTTGGTGATCCTCCTGAAGAACCTACTTATTTCTGTAAATGGGATATCAATTGTGGAGATATCGAAATGATTGCTCCTGTTTCCTCTTTTCAAGGTTTGTTGCAGGGTCTAACCAAGATTGGATTCAGTTACAAGAATGTGGAGAACCACCTAAGTACAGTTGAACCAGTTGTTTACGACATTACCAGTCTCAATGTTCTCTTGTCGAAGCTCAGAATTGTTGTTGATGAACCAACTATTGACGCTTTGCTCATTGTTGAATCTGCTGGTGTCTCGGTACACTCTTTTGATTTGTCTAATGCCTACTACAACAAAAAGAGTGACATCAATATCGAATCGATAGCTCTTTTGATTGAAGAAAGACTTGGTAGTTCGGTGATACTCTCTGTATCTACGTCACTGGTTCTCACTGAACTCACCAATAGCAAGGACCAGAAGCTTATTACTGACTCCCAGTCTATTCATGTTCAAGCTCACGATTCCTGTTTCCACCGAACTCCGTTCTTCTTAGATGAAATTCATAGGAACCGTGCTTACAATAACAAGGGTCGAACTTCAGCAAATAGTTATTCCTTGCCTGATGGTATACCGCCTTTGAATTCGGATAGTGTTGACGCTATCTTTGATGATCTTGGGATTGACGAGATTTCTGAAATGGAAAGTGATGTTTTCCAGTCTTTTGGACGAAACAAGGTATCTTCTTCATTCGATGGTATTGGTGCTGATTATAGCGTTTATCGTACAGGGCCATGGAATAAAGATAAATCTGTTGAAAATATCGTCTTGAATTTCGGTGGAGTAGATGTTCGGTTGACTCTGGTTTCCATTTCCATTCTTATTCAATTCTTAGATCTTTTCTCTCGGTGCTCGTTGCTCTCAGTTCTTGATGATCTTCATGAGACTGTTATTGAAAAGTTAACTCACTTGGACGCAGAAGCCAAGAAGAAGAATTTCCGGGTTATTTCGCCTGTCATGAACCTAAATCTCGTTGTTCCAGATGTTGGTGGTTCGGCTCTTGAAGTTAATACAACCATTGTCTCACCATCAGTTCTGGGATCATTTTCTGGAAAAATCCCTTCTGAATCTGTTCTGACATTCACATCATTTATGGAAAGCATGGTTATCAAGGTTGAACGTTCAGATGTCTCATTTATTCCTCTCAATCTCAAAATTGGAGCTCTTGAGGTATGGTTTGACTCTTCCCAGTTGACAATGTTCTCTTCATCCTGGGACTCAATAGAAATGGCTGTTGATACAAAGGGGATTGATGTTCTTTCCCTCGTTATTCAAGATATTTCTGACTGTGTCAGTGCAGCTTCTGGGATTCTCCAAAGGATCTTACATACTCGTGATGAATCAGCCAAGGAATTACTCTATAGAATAACCAATGCAACCAATGTGTATCGAGTTGACCACGATCCAGCTGTTATCACTCGACCTGCTTATATCATTAGACTGTCTCCAAATTATGTGAGAATTAATGACAGTTGGAAGGTTATTATGAGGCTACGCCATGTTTTGGGGAATCTACCGGAAGAATGGTTACTAAAAATTCAGCAGGATTTCAAAAATGGAGTCTTTATCTCTCCAAAATCTGCAATGAGTGATACACTAGGTGTCTTTGAAAAGTGGAGAAGCTGGGAATTTACAAGGATTGCCAACAGTTACGTTTTTGATTATGCCTTCAAAGTGAAGAAAGGGGATGTTTCTACGAATCCGAGTCCAATCACTGGCGAAATTGAAATCAACTCTGTCATGTTCAAACTTGTCCCCATCGATGGGGAAAGTAACTGGATTGCTTTCCAGGGTCTTGGTTTAGAACTTTCTCGTTCTCAAAATGAGTCAGTTGACGGTTTCGCTTCGATGGTTTCTACTCTTGGTATTTGCATCAACTCATTGGACGGTAAACTGGACAGAAATTCTTTGTTATTGAGTCATCTTATCCCCTCATCTAGTACTCCACTTGAAAAAGAACAAGAACTAAACGTGTCGTCCATGAAAGATGTTAGACCTTATATTAATGAGATTACTGTCGACTTGTGCTGTTTGAACATTACAGCTTGTTTTGGTAACAGTCAAATTTTGTTGAACTGTGTTGACGCCTTAGCAAATGTTTCGTTTCTTGAGAATAAGTCTATGACCTTTGATTTGTTGAATTCTCGGATGAAGGAAGTTGGTTTGGTGATCTCAAACAGAGATCAGGCATTAGTGGAGCTAAAATCCCAGAATATCAGAACATCATTTTCCTCATACTCTGCGACTGATTGGGAGAAGGGGTTATTGGCTGTCATCGGGACTGATGCGTTTGTCATGGATGCTGATATTTCTTCGGATACATTTGGCGATCTCTTGACTGATGTTGTTGATATGATGGCTTTCTTTAGAAGTGAAGAAAATCTTCCTAGCACTATTAATAGTACTGTTTCTTCTCCTAATAGGACTGGAGGTTTGCTTGGGATGGATAAGATTGATCTTGGTCTCTTCGTGAGTAAGGTGAGCTGGAATATTTCATTGCTTAAACATTTATCTTATGTCGGCTCAACCACTGGTGTTTCTATTGATGTTATGGGATATCTCCAAACAGTGCTTTTCAACCTCGCTGTCTCTGGTATCTCATCCAAATTAAGAGTTATGTCATCCAATGTCTTGGAATTTTCTCAAGGAAGGTTGGAGTGGGAATCAACTGTTGATATTGCTGCTAACGAGTTATCATTATCGGTACATTCGGAAAGTACGGTGATCACTGCTTCTCATTCACAGTGGTACTCAGACAGTAAGGTTATCCTTTCTATCGTTAATGAGCTTGAGTCCATACTGAAGACCGTCTCCATGGCTTCGACTCACTTCAACCAGTACGACCACATCAAGAATGATTTACATCCTACTCAATCCACTGTAGTAACCAAAGCATGGAGGTTCAAGGCTATAAACTTCATGAATGATAATCTTTCGTTCAGTCTAAGGGTGTTAGATGATGTCTTTATCGTCGGGTTTGATGAAATATCGCTGAATACCAACTATCCTCTTGACGACAGATCTTTATTCGCTTTCTCAATCGGCAAATTTGGAATCACTATTATATCTAATAAGGTGAATCAGGAGAAGTCAGGATTTCTGGAGGCAAATCTTTCTATCCAGGTGAACTCCAACGATCGTAAAGAGGGAATGACTGTCCAAATTAGGACCTCCTACTTGAGGCTCATTTTATCGCCAAGTATCATCTTAGCAATCTGGAGGTCGATTGGTCACTGGGCTGATTTAGCTCTTACTTTAAGCAATCATTGGAACTCTTCATCCCTTAATCATTTCTTCGATAATAAAGATAGTACATCTAAGGTCAACTGGTATGATCTTGTTCCATTTCAGTCTGTACATATGTTAGCATATGGTGTTTGTCTTGGCCTTCTCTTTGATGAATCGGACACTTCCAAGAGCTTTGGTATCATTGCTGGTTGTGACAAGGCATTTGTTATGGGAGAGTCTTCATTTGGTAAGTTCTCCATTGTCGGAGCCTACATTTCTGCTGCTAAGGGTTCATCTTTATCTGATTTCTTCAGTACAGGTGATGAAAAGGATGAACTCAACAGAGCTTTCCTCCCCAATATGCAGTTGATCTATGCCTTGGTTAAGATTGGTAACAGAAAACGGATTAACACTAGGATAATTGGAGGGGAATTAGATGTCCAAATGGTCTCTAATGCAAGCGACTACATGGAACAAATCCTTAAGGCGGTTTACACCATTAGTCATGGAAGGGAAAAATCAAGAAGGTTTGCTTTTGCTGGCTCGACTAAGAACGGGAATGACCTTGGATCATATCATCTACCGGGGGATATTACCTCTATCAACTTTGATATGAACTACGCCGGGGGTGTTTTCAAGCTGATCAAGTGGGAAGATATTCAGTCAGGCTCTGAGTCTATTGTTCCTTCCTTGGAACTTCGTTCTCCAGCTGTTAAGATATCAGGTGAATATGAAAAGAAATTTCAGGGTTTGAGAGAGCACTTCCTCAAGCTGGACATTTTCACTGACTCCTCCTCCAATGTTGTGAACTACACATGTATGCCTGTTTTAAGAGATGTCTGGAATTCTACAAAGGAGCTCATTCAGGAATTGGGGTATTCTGATCAGCCTCAAATTCAGTCAGACCTTATTGCAACGCAGAGTTTCAATCTACAAGATTTTATCTCCAGATTTCATTTACAGTTCGCTCTTCATATCGATAAGCAAGAATTGATATTGAGCTGTGAACCATCAGCCAAGGTTCAAGCAGTTGTTGGAATTGAATCCATAGATCTGGTTATAGAATCGAACTGTCAACAAACTGAATGCCCAATCATGACCACTCTAGAGATCAAAAAAGTTATTGCATCCCTACAACACTCTTTCTCAAGAGAAGTCTCGGGCTTTATCGAGGTTGATAGAATACTAGTACTCCTCTCCGTTAATAATTTGGTCCATCCAGATCTCTTTTTTGTTACTAGAATATCAGACATTGAATCCTACATCAATCTAAAGCAAGTTCAGGATCTCAACCTTTTCAAGGATCTTTGGTTGCCAAAATCATTCGCCTATAATCGCTCTTCTGCTATTCCTGATGCCGAAGAATATACTCCAGAATCTCTTAAGATGGAGAATTTCGTTGATAGATTCCAGAGAGTGTCAAAGTCGAAACTCATTCCTTCAATCTTAGACCTCTCGGTTGTTCGGATTGGGTGTAAGCTCGATCTCGGTCAGTCCTTGGGTACTATTTGTTTATCTCTTGATAGATTCTGGCTTACTTCAAATAATCTCTCGAAATCAGAACAAACCATGGTCACTGGGATGGATTATATTTTGCTTCAGTCAGAAGGAAGGCTCAGTGGTACTGTTGCCCTCAAGGATATTTATGTCCAAACTATTCTTGATTACGGGAAGACTTCAAATCCTAAGATTCTTATTCTTGGGGGCATTGGGGGCACTGAAACCAAGATCTCTTTTGATTTTACAACGTTCTTTATTGGAAAAACATACTCGTCTTATATGATTATCTTCAATGAAATGGATTCTTTCAGTGACAGGATTGTTTCTATGTGTGATTTTGGTTCAATCGAGCTCTACATCACTGCATTGGCTGCCTCTAACATGTTGGATATTCACAACACTGTGATACGAATTCTTCATGACTCTAAGATCTCTTACAAAGAAAACTTGGTTGATAACTCAACAGGTTCTCATAAATTAAAGGGCAATATGGAAGCCTCTAGTGTATCACCTTTGAGTGCTGAGCTATTTGTGGGTTTTGGCAATGTGATTATACAAGTATATCCAGGATCACTTCTCGATGCTGAGGTCTTAGTCTTGGGTGTGAGTGGGGCCTCTGCTCGTTTCTTACAGGACTACAAGAGCACAATCATACATAACGATCTTCAGATGACTCTTTCTGGCATCAGAATTTCTCTCTCTAGTTTCAAATCAAAAATCAAGCAGGAAAGTTTGGTAAATCTCTCAATTGATGAGTACATCCAACATGCAAACCGTGCTCGTGGAGGTGAGCTTTTCTATTTCCCATCCGTTGAATGCTACATGGAGACATTTGGCGACGATATGCTTAAGGATGTCAAGTTTGTCTTCGAGAGCAACTTCAATGGTAAGGTTGATATTCGCTGGAATCTTGGCTCCATCAGTTTCATCAGAGAAATGTGGTCTTTACACTCAAGAGCATTTGCTGTTCGTATGCCAAAGCTGGATCATGATTTCAATATTGGAGCAGGGAAGCCGGTTGCTAAAAAGATGACGATGCAGAATCATCTCGATTTTGCTGGGGTTGATGGAGGCTTTAATTATATTCCTTTGAAGAATCCTATCATTGAAGCTCCACAGCTAAAGGAATTAGGAGAAGCAACCCCGCCGTTGGAATGGTTTGGTGTCAATAGACAGAAATTCCCAGCATTGACCCACCAGTTTGTTATTCTCAGTCTACAAAAACTTGTTCATGAGGTTGAACTATATTATTCAAAGGTTGTTGGTAAGTAGAACCAAGCCTCAAAATTGTATCCATATGTTTAAAAGGGCAGTATTATTTTAAACTATTTTTTTTTAATTATAAATAAATAAATAAATAAATAAATAAATAAATAAATAAATAAATAATAATAATAATAATAATAATAATAATAATAATAATAATAATAATACATACGATTAAAATTATATATATATACATAATATGTACAAGCGCGCTTTTGTAAAAGGTTCACTAACTGAACGTCCCAAACAAATCAAGAATTCTTTCAAACACAGGTTTAGTTTTAATAAATCTAAGTACAATCATACCGATTTTGATACTAATAATGTCCAAAGAGAACCAGCATATTCCAAAGTATATTAAAGATGCTCCGTGGTACAATTCCAATCAAGATTGTGAGTCCGATGACCCTTTGGCACACCATAGAAATGCTGACTCACAATTAGTGAATAGTGGTATGCCAAAGGTCGGAAGCGGTATCTTGGACGAGTTCACTACAACAAACATATCAGAGCTAAAAGATCAACGAACAAGAAACCCCAAAAGTTCAAAGGATATTTTAGTAGAGAAAGAAGACTCAAAACTTATCAGAAAAGATGCAACAAGCTATGACATGAAAAGAGATAGATGGTATGGCTACGACCCTAAAGAATACATCAGACACTTAAAAGAAACAGAACCGAGCAAAGTATGCCAGGAGAACCAGACAGAATCCATGGAGCTCGACTCTGATGAAGAAATTGAATTGAAAGAGTTAGGGTTAAGGGATATTTTTAAAACTGACAAATCACTTTTTACAAAAGATCAAACGAAGCTCGTCCGTTTGAGGGAAGACAAGGCTTTGTACCTTAAGAACATGTCTGAAGAAAGTGAAATTACTTATGACCCCAAATCAAGAACAAATCGAGCTGATAGTGTAGGTTATTTCAATGATCGGAATCTTTTTGTCAGGCATCTTACGGGGGATGCAAAGTTGTATCAACAATCATTTGCATGGGACGATGCCAAAAGAAATACTGAATTATCAAGCACGAACCTTACAAGTAACCCTACTCTGTCAGAAATAAGGAAATCCCCTCCCAAGAATGTGGTAGACAAGAAGCTGTTTTCAAGATATACAGAGGAAAGCAACCAAGATGAAGAACAAGAGGAACCATGTCAAGTCCATGTTGTTATCGATGATTCATCTAATAGCGAGCTACGATCATATCAAGAAGATGTTTTCATTGGGAACCACACAAGTATTTGGGGGAGCTACTACGACAACGGAAGATGGGGATTTAAGTGCTGTAAGAAACTGGATAAAGATAGCATATGTGATTAGATAAATATCAAGACACTGAATATTCGTGTATTAATGTAGATACGAATCATGTACCCCTTCCGATCTTGAGAAGTCAGAAGAGTAAACATTCTCCTCAGTTACATTTAATATCGGTGAACAGTTTTTGTCCTTGGATTTTTTTGGACTCTCCAGCACAGATGAAGAGTTTTTGAAAACAAGCTGCTTGGAGCGCTTATGCTTCAGTCGCTTACTCTTTGGTACATTTGGGGAAAGCAAAATTGACGACACCTCAGTTTCTAAAATCGATGAGGAGGGTTCATTACTTTCATCAGATACCAGCTTTGGTGTAATTCCTAATTCTTCATAGAGTTGATCAACAAATTCTTCCTCTTGGCCGTAGTTTGCCTTGCACATTGGAATAACACTAAAGTTTTGAGTGTATTCCTTCTCGATCTCCATAATTTTTGATATCTCAGTACTTGTTAATTCCTCGTCCTCATCATTTTCACCTTGAACATTAGAATAATTTGCAATAACAACAAAGATTTTTCTGAGCAGTGTAAGTAGGACAGAAACAATAACAACCAAGAAAAAAGAGTCAATTATATCACGGTGCTTGTGGTAGAAGTTATGGACTTCCTGATATCCCAAAAGTTCCTCGAAAATATTACTCGACAATAAATCATTAATATTCTTGTCAATGATATGTCTGAAGTTATCCACTTTTGGTTCCAACAAGTTGTGTATTTCAGCTTTGAGATCGGTCTGACTACCAGGTGAGACAGTTGTGTTTATGAATTCAATGTCTGTTGAATTGTCCATCATAGGCACCAAAGGCTCTGGAATGTACTCCTCTAAAGGTTTTACCCAACTGATCAACTTATCTAGGAATAAAAATGTTAGTATTTGAAAATATGTGACTGTAGTTGTCAACTGCGAGACTTTTACATACTGAAAGACATCTGGATTTGAGGCCTTTGCTGAATAGCCAATTCACTGATCCATGGATATAGGAGACCAATCGTAAGAAGTACAATGGACAGAAGAAGCATTTTAGTAAGATCTTGTCTGTTGATTGTAAAAGTCAATGATTCCTCGTAAGTTGAAGACAAATCAATTCAAAGCAACATCAAACTTGAAGTTACACAGCTCAGCTTATGCGCCCCACGACAAGTTATAACTTACAAGTTACAACTTACAACCCTTGAACAGGCTGAGCTTAGTTATATAGATGCACGTGACCAGACCATTATACATTTTCAAGATATCATGTGATAAGTCAAATAGTTGCCCCTTCAATTAATTACTTATTACGTAATACAATTTTGATACATGATTCTGTGACAGATTGTTATTGCCATGGTTACTCTTGAAAAAAAAAAGTTTGAATTTTGAAGCTGGATTCCATGTGATAGTGATGCCTTCAATTTATAACCCACTCCCCATATATCCCAACCCCAAAATGGATGTCAGTGCCTTGCATGAGTGCTTCAGTGCCACTTTAAATCCTGACCAATCAATCAGACAACATGCTGAAACTTCACTTCGTCAAGCCGAAAGAACCATTGGGTTTTTAGGTGCCTGTCTCGACATTTTGATTAATGAAGATGTTAATCCAGCGGTGAAAGTTGCGGCCGCACTGTTCTTCAAGAACAGGACAGTGAGATACTGGACTTCTTATGAGGACGACACTGAGGAAACAAAGAGTAAGGTCATTGATAATGATGAGAAGCCAATTATCCGTGAACGTCTCTTAGATGCTTTGATCAAAACTAACGACAACTTAAGAAAGCAGTTGATCCCAGTCCTAACCACAGTCATCAACAATGATTACCCTAAAGAATGGCCTAATCTTTTAGAAACTTCCTTGAAGCTATTGTACACCCAGAACTTGGACTCTGCCTATACCGGGTTGCTATGTATCGCCAAAATCACTCAATCTTTCAGATGGCACTCCAATGAGAACAGACCAGCCCTAGACAACATCATCAACAACCACTTCCCTACTTTGTTACAGGTTTCCGATACACTCTTAAGAGAGAACAGTAAGGAGGCTGCTGAGATGACTGTGTTGCTATTGAAGACCTACAAATACGCCACTTACCATGATTTACCAGTTCCATTACAAACACCAGATAACATCGCTAGCTGGTGTAACTTCCATGTTCAGGTCATTAACAAGGAGTTACCTGAAGAAGTTTTCAAGTTGGACGAAGGTGACCGTAGATTTCACCCTTGGTTGAAGGCTAAGAAATGGGCCTATGCTAACATTGAAAGATTATTCAGCAGATACGCCTCTACAAGTTTGTCCAAGAAGTTTTCCTACCCAGAATTCACCAAGTGCTTCCTCGAACAGTTCATCCCTCAACTTCTTAACTTATACCTTCAGCAAGTTGACTTATGGTGCTCCAAGAAGCTTTACATTGGTGACGAGTCTTTGCACCATTTGATCTCCACTATTGAGACCGCTGTCATTAACAAGCAAACATGGCCTTTGATCAAACCGCATTTCCACTTGCTTGTCTCTAACTTTGTCTTCCCATTATTGTGTCCATCCGACGACACCTTAGAAAGATTCGAGAACGACCCTGAGGATTATATCCACTCAAAGCTCGATGTTTTCGACGATTCCAGCTCTCCAGATCTTGCCGGTGTCTCATTATTGGTTACTTTGACCGAGAAGAGAAAGAAGTCCACTTTGGAGTACACCACCAACTTTGCGTTCACTTTGTTGGATCAATTGAAGGATGCCTCTTCTCAAACTTTAGAGGACGCCAAGAGAACCGAAGGTGTTCTCAGATTGCTTGGTTCCATTTCCCACCACTTCACTTCTACCAAATCCCCATTCTACTCTCAAATGGAGGGGTTCCTTTCTCAATACATTTTCCAGCATCTTCAATCTCAATACCCATTTGTCAAGGCCAGAGCTTGCGAAATTGTGTCCAGATTTGCCGATCTTGAATTCCAAAACCAGGATAACTTAGCTATTCTATACAGAGGCATTTTGTCCTCTTTCGAAGACGAAAACCTTCCTGTTCAATTTGAAGCCGCTTTAGCCCTTCAAAGTTTTGTCAAGGTTCCCCAATTCCAAGAGGCGCTTGGCTCAATCATTCTTCCAACAATGCAGAAGCTATTGCACTTGTCTAACGTTGTTGACTCTGAGGCTATCAGCGGTGTCATGCAAGAATTGGTGGAATCTTTCAGCGAGGAATTGCAACCTTTTGGTGTCGACTTGATGAGAAACTTGGTTGACCAATTCATGAGACTTTCCAGAGAGCTATTCGATGCATCCAACGTTGATGTAGACAATATCGATGGCGGCTTTGACGATCTCTCTGACAAGCAGATGGCTGCACTAGGTCTTTTGAACACCATGATTACCGTTTTGTTGTCATTCGAAAGTTCTACCGAAGTTGTCCATCAATTAGAGGAGATCTTCTTCCCGGCCTGTGAGTTTGTCCTAAAGAACAATATGGAGGATTTCTTTAGAGAAATTGCTGAATTGGCCGAAACCTCCTCATTCTTGTTGAGAAACATCTCCCCATTGTCATGGAAGATCTTTGAGTACTTGGCTGAATGTCTTGTTAACGGTATGGGCTTTCTTTACATTGAAGATTTCATGCCATTGATCAACAACTATTTGGTCTATGGTGCCACTGGATTGAAGGCCAATCCGGCTTACACTGAAGTTTTGATCGGTCTCTGTACCAAGATCTTATCCTCCGAAGATTCTGACACCGATATTATTTTTGGTGGTGAAATTTGTCATAGATTGATCTTAGCATTGGGTCCTGAGCATTCCGAAAAGTACGTGCAAACACTTGTTACCCAAGTTATCCACACTGTCATCGGAGAAGACAGACTCAGTGCTCCTTTGGCCATCAACATGTTGGATGCTATCATTTCCGGGTTAATCTACCATCCACAAATGACCCTCAACATTTTGGTGCAGAGCAATTTCTTATTGCCATTCTTCAAATTGTGGTTCCAGTACAACTCTAAATTAGAGAGAGTCTATGATTTGAAATTATCTGCCTTGGGTTTGTTGTCTCTTGCAAAGTTGCCAATGGAGACGTACAAGGTCTACCAATTAGAGACCATTGTATTCGAGTTTGGTAGCCAGTTATCCAAGGTTTACGAGCGTTTGCCAAATGCCATTCAGAACTTGGAGAAGCGTCGTAAGGGTTTTGCTGAAGGACCACACGATGGCTACGAATATGAAGGGTTCGGAGACGAAGACGGTGAATGGGAAGAGCATAACGAGGAAGAGGAGACTGAGGGCAACGATGATTACTTGAAGTTCCTAGAAGAGGAGGCAGACAAGTTAAAGAAGTATGGCCACTTTGACCAAGATGATGACTACTTGGAGGACGAGCTAGACGAAGATCCTCTTGCAAACACCATTCTTGATGACATTAACATTTTTAAAGTCTGTAAGGAGACCATCATCGTCCTTCAAGGTGATGCTGAGAAGTACCAAGCTGTGTTTGGCCAAATGTCACCTGAAGAACAAGGTGTCTTGAAGACAGTTGTTGAGTTATAATCCCAGGTTTTGGAAGCGTTGAATCTTAAGTCTACCAGAAAATTTGTACCATGTATAGAGAACAAATTATTTTTTAAATAAATTATTAACTATTAAATATAATTCAACGAATGCAAATTAGTAGACATAAAATGAGCACGTGACCGGGATGGTTTACCAAGTATTCGCCTTCGAGTTTACGAGTCACGAGTTCCTGTTTGAATGAAACTCGTAAAAGAGTAGGGAGATTCATTTGTAACCTTTGATCATGAGCACAGGACCAAAGGCCCGACTCCCATTAGTCCTTCTTGAACCATCATCTAGATATCCTGAAACTGGATACTGAGGTCTTTGGTCAAAACGAAGTTAACTTTATGTTCAAGAACTATATAGTATTTTCGCTTCTGAAGCCTCGTATATCGGGGGTTTCATGGACGACCGTAATGAAGCCACAAATATTTCCCAAGACCAAGAGTCTTTGGTATGCAAGAAACTATAACAGCTGGCCAACAACCCCATCTACCAACACAACAATCAGATCATCCACTCGGTTGCTTTTAAAGTTTCACTTACGGATCCCCAGCTTGATACACAGAAGCTCTCTTCTATCAGCTTACCACTCGTCCAACACCAGAAGATCATTTGTAACCAGGAACAACGATAACCAGCCACGTCCAACAAAAGAGCATTATCTTTCACAGGCAACCAGTTTTACAGAGAAACTTTCAATCAGAATGAAATGGCTTCTCAAAAGGAACATGAAACCTTTCAATGCGGATGACTTCTCCGCCTTCTTTTCCTGGATTGTGTTAGGAAACATCATGCTTATTGTTCTTGGTACGACCACATTTGCCTCCTTATTGATTCTTCTTCTGAACACTGTGTTTGCCCAAGAGTATTTTGCCTCTAAACTAGGTAACTTTATCACAAAGAACTCCAATCTTACAGTTGTTTTTGAAAGTGCCATCGTCCCTGACTGGAGAGATGGTAAGATCAGCTTCAATAAATGCTTTGTTTCCAAAAGACCAAAGAACAAGAAAAGAAATGTTTTTGAGAAAGGTCTTCAAGCCGACGCCATTGCAGAAGCCATTCAGAACTTCGAGGAGAGTGATACAGAAGTGTTTGACGATGGGAATTACACACAGTTCGATTTAACTATGGACCAGGTGAATGTGTCATTATCGTTCAGTAAGTTTTTTAATGGTAGAGGCATCTTGGGAGAAGTTGAAATTCATGGTATGAGAGGCATCATCGATAGAACTCATGTTGTTTGGGATCCAGATGACGATGCCAGAAACTACAAGAATATCAAAGCCCCTGGTGATTATGAGATTGATAACTTCAAAATGACAGATGTCTTGTTCACCTTAGCACAACCGAATGGTTTCAGACCATTCAATGTAAGTGTCTTCAACTGCGAGCTTCCCGTTTTGAGAAAGAACTGGCTATTATACGACTTTTTGAACGCCAACAACATTTCTGGATCTTATGACGACTCTTTGTTTACAATTCACAAAAGACAGGCAAAATCTGATTTCCAGACGACTGGATTTGGTGACAACAAGGATCATGCTGTATGGAAAAGAATCACAAGATGCAGAGTTGATGCTTTGAATGTGGATCATATGAGTACAGGTCTCGAAGGTCCGTTTGGTTGGATCCATTCTGGTACTGTTGATATGATTGGGGATATTATGGTTCCTGAAGATGAGGACATAAGTCTAGGTGAAATCCTACAGACATTGACTGCAAGTTTGACCAAAGAAGCAGGACTATTCCAAAAGTCCAGAAAGGAAATATCCTCGGGAAACCAATGTCCATTATCTGAGACACAGAAAGTTAAGCTGGAGCTGAAGAATGACACAGCTACAAAATATTTCATAATGGATCTCCAGATGAAGCTCAATAATCCAAAGGCTTCAGTTCCGCTTTTCTCACCCTCCTTAAGTTACGTGAACTACGCATTGGTTCGTCCAATTGTGGGCTACATCAATTCCAGAAAGACATACATCCCAATATCCTGTCGGATTGTAAAGAAGATAGAGGATTTCGACGGTGCTTGGACCATCTACGACTCCACTCTTATGGATGACATGAGTTTAGAAGTATACGATGCTTTTGTACAGTACGTCAATGATGAAGAAGTAAGAGCATTGAGAGTTAAACGACTTGCTTTCTGGGGGATGCAGCTGTTTTTCCAGGTTCTGCTTATGAGCTTAGGAGCCATTGCCTGATCGAATACCGAACAGACCATTTTGCTCATGTTCCCTATGTAAATATGTAAATACTGAAAGAACTTTAATGAATGTTATGATTACTAAATTCCACATATTATCCAAGTACTATAACTGGTAACCAAATCTTTTATGGACCCATTGTGGACCATGCTCCTCATAATCCTTCTTGGTGATCTTCACTTTATCATAAAATTCGGTTTTGGAGAAGGCCTGTGCAGATTTCCAGCCATACGTAGAAGGATTGGATGGTTTCCCAATCCTGACTTCCCATTCCACTGGCAACACAATTTTGAGTTCATTAAGAAGTCTGCGTTCAAAGCCATCCATATTACAATTGCCACCAATCATGATAATATTAGCCACAATCAAAGGTCTGACTACTTCAGGAAGTGTGTTGATAGAGTCGATGATGGTCTCAACAATGCCTGCCTTATTGAAGACATCGACTATTTCAGGATGGAATATTGTTTCAGGAGCGGTGAATCTCTCATCGTATAATTTCAAGATCTGCTGACTCTGTGGCTTGTACTTCTGTTTTAGTTCAGGCGTAAGAACATAGCCCTGGGTGGTGGTGTTGAAGTCTGGAAGGACGTATTCAATGACATGGTCATGCTTATTGGAGCTTTTGGATTTGATCTTCTTCAGAGACTCATTGTAGTCCAGAGAGACAAAACAAGAGGCCTCTTTGATGTTATTGATTAGAACTGTTTCGTCCGTAACGTTGTAATGCCTAAAGGAGATCTGTTCCCTCAATACTCCTGTCAGAAACCTACCGCCAATATCCAGTTTTTTGACCCCTCGCCAATAAATAACCCCCTTGATCGTAGGGATGATCCAAGTGGCATTGAAACCTGAATCTATCACAAGCTGGTAGTCAGAGTAGCTGCCTTTGAGATTAGGAGTAACAGCACCAGCCTCTGTTGTACTGGGTATGTAGATCTTTTCATTGTTCATCTGGTTGAAGGGGATAAAGCCAGAAATAGGCGACTTGTAAAGAGAGTTGAAACCATACTCCTCAAAGACCACCTGGTCAGTATTCCGAGACATCTGAGAAATGGTGAAAGGAGCTTCACTGAGGATAAGATCTTTGTCATGGAATGTATCAATATTAAGTCCCACGTCTGTAGATTCAAATGCGTAGTCCCAGATCATCTTCTCTATTTCCCAGCTCACTAGTTGACCTCGCTCAATAGGGCGCTTGAATTGGACGCCTGATATGTCGTTGATGGTTGATATTTGGTTGGAGATGAGAAGTCTTTTGTCCTTGGTTCTTATTATTGAGTTCTGTAGAGTTTTCACTTCACTCTCTCCTTGACTAGATGTGTGCCCTATTTTGATCTCGTACGAGCCATTGTCGATGATAACTGTGCTCATTCTAAACTATCGCAGTATGTGTGCGCGTAAACTAGGAAACTCTGATCCAATGAGTTGTAGATAAGAGACATAATGGGGGTTCTCCCGATTCGTAGTATGTCACTATGTCTGGACTTGGAGTTTTGACATCTCTGTCTTTGACTTCGTGCACCAACCGATCGGACCGCATCGCAATTTTTTTTTTAACTAACTTTTACAAAAAATACTTTCATAGGCCCATCCAAATGGGTCTGGCGGAGTTCTAATTGTTTGATAACGATTACCGAAACAGTATAAAGATGAGCACTATTCAAACATCTGCTTTTGTCAAGAAGCTAGCTGCTAATGGTATGTAACCAAATACGCATTTTCTGCAGCAAAGCATGGTACTAACAGGGAAACCATCCAAACAGACCGTCCTACAAGACTTGCTGCCATCGAATCTTTAAAGAAGTTCATTCAACGTCCAAAGAAGTTCGCAGCCTTAGAATCCCAGAAGTTATGGAAGGGGCTCTTTTATAGTATGTGGTTCTCCGACAAGCCAAGACCACAACAAAGACTGGCCAATGATCTTGGGGAATTGTTCCTTATTATTCCAAACCAAAACTACAAGGTTTTCTGTGCCTCATTCTGGTTGGTGATAAGCAAAGAATGGTCCAGCATCGACCACCACAGATTAGACAAGTTCTTGCTTCTTGTCAGAAGAGTGCTATTCAACCAAATCAAGAAGCTCAAGCAGGAAGATTGGAACGAAGAGTTAGTCCAGGATTTCCTAAACACTTTGAGAGAAATCCCATTAAGTGGCAACCAGAAGATTCCAAATGGTATTCCTTTCCATCTCATAGATATATATGCCGATGAATTAGAGAGACTTTTATTCGAAGGCATCCAAGAAGAAGGCGATGAAGAGGAAGAGGAGCTAGCCAAGATCCAAGAAGAGAAGTCCAACGCCATTGAAGAAGCCCCACTACAAGAATTAATCAAGCCATTCCAAGAATTGAGCAAGAATGCCTTGTTCAAACCTTTGAGAGAAAAGATCAAGGATGATTTGTTAAAGGACCCAAGATTGGTCGAATGGAGCGCAATTGAATCTGAAACTACTGAGGATGGTGTAGATGATGCCAATGACGATGAAAAGGCTGACAGTGAGGACGATGAATGGAATGGGTTTGATTAAGAGAGGAGAGAGAAAAACTAGTCTCAGATTATAACCGCTACAATGTATATTAATTTCTGTTCAAACTCTTCATGTCGTACTCTATACATAATTTCACAGAACTCTCAGTTAGGTTACTCCTAGCCTCATCCTCTATAACCACGTGATTCATCAACTGGGCTTCGATGTATTCAGACAGACACGATTGTATTTTTCATAGCGCGCGAACACGTCAACCAGAAATTTGGAAAATTGGTGGCCACTGGCTGGTGGCCCGAGAGTGGAAAAACTAGAAGACAAGCTGTCGTTATCAAAAGTAACCAATGAATCTACGCCAGACGGGACACAGGCCTCTTCTTCAAATTTGAAGTTACAACAAATTTATCCATAACCTCAATATATAACAATGGCTTCTGACGGTTTATCCAAGTTAACTGAACAACCTCTTGAATTCTTCAACGACGGTACCGCCTTTGTTAAGAAGTGTACTAAGCCAGACCAAAAGGGTATGTGTATATTGCCAATATCAGTGGAGGACCACTTGATAAGTCATATCAACACCATGGAAGGACTGTTCACTGGAATAATACACGTGAACCCAGTTATTTCATTTTTAGATGAAAAAGTCAGCTTTACTAACATTCCAAACATCCAGAATACCTAAAGATTATCAGAGCTGTTGGTGTTGGTTTCATCATGATGGGTGTCGTTGGTTACGCCATCAAATTAGTAAGTCTTTAATAGATCACCCGGTACTTGATTGGAAGGAACTGTAGCAGCTATTGGAAAATAGGTATGCCAATATAGTTTTCCTAAATCATTGTATCGTCAATAGCTTTTTTCCCAGTATACTGACATTTTTATTTCCAGATTCACATCCCAATCCGTTACTTAATCGTTTAAACAGGTTGATCCCAGCATATATTTAAGATTCTTCTCATTTCGGTTTTCAAATGTATTCTAATCATCTTTTTTTAGTTCGTCTTCTTTTTATTTACTACCAATACATTTTTACATTTCTAGATAATCATGAAGCTTTTGAGGCGGTATACAGTAATAAATTAGCAGGACTCTTTATCTGCCCAACCTTCTTCTTTTTTCTTCTGCGTACTTTCTCTCTCTCTCCTGCTCTTTCATATCTTCCATTCTGGCTCTCTTTGAAGACAGCTGTTCTTCCTCCAAAATGTCAGCACCAGTAGCCTCCATGTCAGAAAGATCATCTTCATACTCATCGTAGTAACTACTACGAGGCTTGCCTCTGCCCATGATACGCCAGATCTCCTCTCTATCATAATCTGCGTCAGAACGTTTCTGTGAATGTTTGCTGTATCCGCTATCATCCTCTTCCTCATCGTTGACAATGAAGTCGTCCTCGTCTGAATATTCATCTTCATCTGAATACTCTTGACGACGATGGCTCACTGGGTTTTGGGGTTTGACTAAAGATCTTCTATATATAGGATCCTTTGCTTCTTTCCTGGAATTCCTAGCATCTAGTATAGCTTTCAACTTTGCAGATGGTTGTGCCAATGGTTTTGGAATAGGCTTTTGATATGGTTTAGGTGTTGGTCTCTTCTCCTTGGTGGGTCCTGCCGATGAGGAAGACGATCTCTGCTGGTGGATACGATTCGGTGTTGGTTCCTTTCTCTTAGAAGCAACTTCAGAACTCTTTGATTGTGTTCTGGAGACAAACACTTTGGAGGTATGACTTTCATCAGACTTCAAAGTTTCTATAGCCCTCCCCTTATTCTGGGCCTCTTTCATTAATTCTGCAAAGTTCATGCGTTTAACAGGCTGAGTTGCTCTTTGCTTCTGTTGTTGCTCTTCTATGTACTTAGGATTCAATGTGATCTGTGATTGTGGTTTTGATTTGTTGGAAGTTGAAGTACTAGAAGCTTTACGTGTAGGTTTCTGTCTGGCAGTGGTCTCTCGCTTAGCGGATTGTGATACTTTAAGCTGCTCATCTTTCTTTTCCTTTTCCTGTCTTCTCAGCTCCTTCAAACGTAGAACAGCAGGATCAAGAGGTTTCAATTGTAAGCCATGGTTTGAATGAGAGGTTGGTCTGGCAGAAGTGTTGCCACTTGATCTTGAGTGGTTAAGACCGTTGTTTACTTTAGGTCTTGAGCTAGGTATAGAAGGGGAAGACGAAGAAGGTGGGGTAGCAGATTTGTGCTGGATTTTGGATAACAATGATGAGAAGCCCATAGCTTCGGTGGATACGTAACAGATGTAAATATTAAAGACCAAGAAGTGCTGAAACTTTGGGAAGCTATCTGGATTCAAGTATTTCTGGAATCTGCTTAACTAACTCAACATCACATTATGTAAGCGGATTGGGATCTGTGATCACGTGCAAATGCGCGAATGCTCCGAATTGAAATTTTTTTTCCCAAGAAGAATTAATAAATAACCAAAAAAATTAATATGTAGCTGAACGATGAGCTGGTTAAAGCCTTGATAATCTCTATTAACTCAACATTTCTCCTATACCCACGTTTCTCACTATAAGATGATCAAGGGTGCTTTCTCCGAGAGTGGTAACTTCCATGCCTGTTTTATCAAGAAGGTGGGTGGCAGAGCTGAAGTGCAAATACATCCAATCAACAAGAATGGATTAGATCACGCCTTGGCATTGACCTTCCAAGTTCCATCCAACTCAGAGGTTGTACACTTGGAATGGATCAATCTTGGTACTGATGGAACCAGTGAGAGCAATGGCTCCAGAAAGAGAAAGTCCGACAACAGTGTACAAAATAACAAAAGCGAATTTGTCCATTTGGCCGTCATCCTTAAGAACGGTTCCATCATGTTATACTCTCCGTTCAAGAAGGAGTTGGTCAACGAATTCCAGGCCAATCCAAGTGTAATCTCGTGCTACTTCCCATCGTCCAGGCTAAGAAACGCTGTTTGGATCCTATACGCACATGAAATTGTTCTAGTGGAGCTATCTGAATTCAAGACATTGACCAAGATCAACATTGCTGGCAAGAACATCAAGAACCTAACCAACTTGAAGGAACTCAAGATCAATGGCAACGATTATATTTTGATAACATCAGATGAAGGGCTAGCTCTTATAGATATTGAATCCAAGGGCATCTCGAACACTATCCACTTGGGCTCTGCTAGCGACAGAATCCACTCCATCACAACCTCCAAGGACAATAATCAGCTCATAGTTTCCAGCTCACAAACAGTCTATGTTGTGTCCTTGCCTGAATTCAAGTTGGTGAAAACTCTTCCTTATACCTCCAACATTCTTTCTCTCTTCTCCACAAAATCAGCCTCTTTCGGTGTTATCTTACAAGACTTGAAAGTGGAGATTGTTTCCAACTTCCTCAAGAAACCAGCCACAAAGACCATAAGCTTTGAAAACTCTCTGAACGGTGTCGTTTTGAACACCCTATACCAAGACCAAGAGTCGCAGCTCTTCATCTCTGTCTTTGATTTCGAATTAAGATTGGAGCTTGTTCAAGCCAGAGACCTCAAGAAGGCCAACCATGTCATTGACTTATCTGCGGAAACAAAGTCCACACCAAATGGTAAAGAATCCAATGGTGGTGAGCTTTTGAAGATCAATGCACCAAGAGAGTTGACCTTCTCCGAAAAATTGCACATTGCCAGTGACGCTGTTTTGATCGAGTCCTTGGAATCAACCACCGAGAAAGACTCCTTCAAGGTGTTGCAATTGTTGGTTTCCAACAGTGACAGAATCAAGACCGTTGTCAGCAGCTTGTCGGACGACTTGGCTCAAAAGATCTTCAAGATCATAGCATTCAGATTAGAACTATATCCAACTGAAAGCACAACCTTGAACGAATGGCTCAAATGGTTATTACTATCCCACCAAACTATCACTGCCAACCCTGCCAACAAGCTCAATTTGAAGAATTTGAAGAGAGAGTTGTCCAGATCTACAAAGAACCTACCTACTTTCTTGGGTCTTCAAGGTAGATTGGAATTGCTCAAGTCTCAATTGCAATTGAGAAAGCAGATCTCCACATTGGCCGAAGAAGAGTTCAGTTTATTAGAAAAGAAACAAACTTCTGGCCAAGCCGATATAGTCTATGTCAACGGTGAGAACGATGAGAATGACGAAGAAGTTGTTGTTGGTAAGGAAGAAGAAGAAGAAGAAGAAGAGGAAGAAGATAACACCAACGTGGAAGAAGCCTTGAACAACATGGAATCTGAAGGTGATAAGAGCGCAGACGAAAGCGACCAAGACGTTGAAGAAGAAATGTGATGTGTAGAAGTTTAAATATTTCTATCAGAGAATCCATAGAGGTTATTCTAGTCATGCATGAACCAACTTGACATAAAGATATATTGTTTACAGTTTAGTAGATGCACGTGACGTATGCACTGTGTATGGTACTGTAGTGTCGTTTCTTTTTTTAGAAGCTAAGGTCACGTGTCAAAAAATAAGTGCATATTTGTTTGCAGATACAAAACAAAATTAATTTTAAAAAAAAGTTTAGACCATCTTTTACTTTCAATTAAAGAAGAAACGTCCAGTTTGCTCAGCATCCCATTCCACATATTTCCCAACATAATGGCCGAAAAACTATACTTTTCCTACAACCACATCCATAAGCTCTGTAAGGAGGCAGCTGACACTATTAGAGAGTCCAACTTTAAACCAGATATTATCATCTCCATTGGTGGTGGTGGTAACATTCCATCCAGAATCCTTAGAACCTTCTTAAAGCAAGAGGGATCCAAGAACATCCCAATCCAAGTCATCGGTCTTTCATTATATGAATCCTTAGGAACTGGTAACTATGACGAGTCTCAGATTGGTAAGGAGGTTGTCAGAACACAATGGTTAGACTTTGGTGCCTTAGACAAGCATTTCGATTCCTTAATCGGTAAGAACATCTTGATTGTGGACGAAGTCGATGACACTAGAACCACCTTACACTACGCTGTTTCTGAACTCCAAAAGGATGTCAAGGAACAGGCTGAAAAGTCAGGCAGATTGGACGAAGCCACCAACTTTGGTATCTTTGTTCTTCACAACAAGGATAAGCCAAAGAAGGCCCAATTAGATGACACCATTCTTCAAGGTCGTTACTACGCTGCTAGAACCCTCCCTGACCAGTGGTTCTGCTACCCATGGGATGCTCAAGACATTGAGTTCCACTCTGAGCAAGCCATCAAGCAAGGCTACAACTAGTGCTTCTATTTATGTTCATATAAACACAGATCAATATGTACCTTAATACTTATCATGATGTCTATTCTCAAAGTTGTAATATTTATGATTCTTCTTTTATTTGTTGGATTTTTCCTGTAATTCAATCATCTGTTGAACCTGCGATCTGAGCAAGTCCTTCAAATCGGATACATCTGCTCTTAACTCATCCACTAATTCAGACTTCTCACCAAGAATCTCAAGGGAGCGTTCATACTTGGATGAATATGACTCCACATCCTTGGTTAGATCCTGGATTTGAGACTTGTAACTCTGAACCTGTTCGTTGTCTTTCATCAACTTTACAATTTCCTCAGAAGCTGCCTTTTTCTCATCGGAAGCATGTTCCAACTCTTCCTTTATTGACGATAGTTCTACTTCAAGTCTTCTTACCTGGTTACTCAACTTACCAATCATGTGTACAGAAGAACCCCCTGCACCGGTGCCAGACCCACTGACAACACTTTCATCCCCAAGACCACTACCACTGTTTGTATAGTTCTTGTTGAACGAAACATCCATTCTTGCCGTTGAGACTGACACACGGCCATGGATGTCATCAGAGTATTCTTCTTCAAAATCACTCAATGCATCCATGGAATTGTTATGAGAAGAGTTTGCTAGATTCAAACCACTTGGTTTTCTAGAATTCAAAGGCGTGGTTGACGACTCACCAAACCCAATATCTTTGATATTACTTTCCCAATTGGCACTCGAAGGTGTGCTTACTTTGAATTTTAAAGACGTCACAGAAGATGAACGATGTTGCCCAAACAAAGGACGTGGGGATTGAAGATCAAAACCATGCGATTGGTTGGTAGTGCAGAGATTTTGAGGTAGAATGTGTTCTTGCGACTTTCTCGCTTTTTCAGATTCCTGGAGCTTGGTTTCTAACAAAGCCTTTTCTTGAGAAAGTCTCAATGTATCAGTGGAATACTTCTCTTCAAGTTCTAACATTGTCGTATTGGTACTTTCAAATTTCATCTGTAGTGTCTCATATTCACGAGAAAGTTTACTATGAACAGCCTCCAAGTCTTCAAGACTGGTTAAAGTTTTGTTGAGTTCTTGTGAGAGCAATTGGTTTTCGTTGGAAGTCTTCAATTCTTTCATCTTTGTGGATTCGATCTGTTTCTCGAATGATTGGATCCTTTTCATCAATGAGGCTTCGATGCCCTGCCAGTTCTCAGTAGCAGTAGTGTATTGCTTTTGAAGCGTATCATACTGCCTGTTAAGCTTCATGTATGCTTCGTCTGGTTTGGAAGCAGCCAAGGTTTGATCGTTCTCTAACTGGAATCTCAATTGTTCAATTTTCTCTTCCAATCTCTTGACCTCGAGATTATGGTCTTCGTTCAGGCTGATAATATGCGCTTTCCCCGCTTCAACGTCTTTACTGAGACGTGTATTGTTCTTTTGGGCATTGAGTCTCTCTTCAGATAAATCTCTAAGAAGAGAGTCAACCTTTTCAGACAAAACAGAATTTTTATCGATCTCGTCGTTGAGAGAACGAGATTCATTATCGAACTGCACTTGCAAGGCCTTAGCTTTGTTAGCCAACGAGGTTTCCTTGTCTTGGTTCTTCTTCACAGATTCCTTTAATTGCTTCTTTTCTGTGTTTAGCAATTCAATTGAGTTCCTCAACGTTCTGATCTGATACTCATTCTCCGAGTCCTTCGCCTTTAATTTTTTGACCAGCTCATTCAAATCCAATTCCTTCTTAGAAAGCTTCTCTCCTTCTTTCATAAGCTGTTCAATGATTGAATTTTTCTGTTCAATTATCTTGGCGTCTGTTGGTAGGAAAGACGTGGAAGATTCTAACCTCTTTCTCAATATCTGGTTCTCTTTGCTCAAAGTGGAATTCTGGGATTCGACAGTAGCAAAACGTCTTTCGACGTTCTTTAAGGTACGTAGAAGTCCTTCCGCTGATAGTTCTTCAACTTTATCAGAGGTGGTTTCTGCGATTAGTGTTTCCGCTTCGGTGTTTTCAACATCTATTGTTTGAGTGGATACAACTGGTTCAACTGACAGAGGCCCATTGGTTTCAACATCGATCTTAGTGTCAGTCACTTCTTTAGAGATGGAATTATTGGCAGTTGGGGTCGCTGGAGTATCAGGGATATCTGGACTTGGAGAAGCTATTATTGGGGTTGCGACTTTCTTTGATGGTGTGGATGAAGAAGGAGTTCTCTTTGTTTTCCCAGACTTAGCAGCTAAGGCTAATCTTTCCTGTAATGTCATACGCTTCTTTGGTTTAGCGGCTGTTATATCAGGTGCGACATGATTAAACTCGACCACTGGCGGTGTTGTTTCAACGGCTGGCTCTGGTGCTTCGACCGGGGTTGATACAGACTCTGTTTGAATGGTTGTTGGTTCCTCCAAATTTGTCTCTAACTTTGGTTCAGCATAATGATCTGTAGGGGTTTCAATTAGGGAAGCTGGGATGGTCGAATGGTCTGGAAGATCTTGGACATCCGAAGATATCGCTTGATCTGTGTATGTAGATTCCTTAATCAAAGTATGTTCTGGTTCAAAAGGTTGTTCCTCCTCTTCTTGAGTAGCTGTTGTGTTTACAGTGTTATTATCATTGTTGGGTTGTTCATTATCAAAATGAGAATCAACATCTGGGGAGGTTTCTGCAATGACAGCCTTTTTGTTGGATGAAGAATTTCTCTTTCCCATTTTATGCTGTCGGCGATCTGAGTTGTAGGTCTAACAGAGAACCAACAGTGGGTTCTTTTTTTGTTAGCAAAATCTGTTTGAAGGCATTGTACTTGTACCTTACGTTAATGTTTTGGGACATTTGGCATCTGCGCGAATTATCAACACTACAATCTACACCATTCATCAGATCGACGATCAATACTAAAAATCCTGGTGATTCTAGAATTCAACAGCTTTGTATTCTAGATGCATTAATCGATGATTTCTGAAATAGAACTCTAGACCAAATATCAGGTATCACAACTCACTACCGATGACAGTTCGATAACCTTGAATTAAGTATAACTGTATAGTATTATATTGTACATAAAGCAGAATGAACCGTTGAATCAATCAAGAAACCTATTTACAAACCAAAAGAGAATCATGGTCCCATCCAGTGGAGGGAGGGATATAAGAATATGCTATCGCTTAAAAACAATAACAGCGAGAAGAATAAGGAGAGGCAAATGAACCGAAATCCTATTATGGTCTGGAAGCAGCGAATGATTGACCCAAATTTTGCATATTTTCACCAACCTTGACGTTGACTTCAAAGTACTTGGCAACACATCTGTCTAAACATAGAGATTCGTTCTTGGACAATTCACCTTCAGAGTAGTTGGCCTTGTTGATACACTTGTTGTGACAGTTATCTACTAATCTATTGAACATGTCAGTGACAAGGTCCAATTCAGCCTCAGCAGCTTGGATTTTAGCATCGGATGTAACGGTTGGAGCACCACCTAAACCTAAGAAAGACATTGCAGTTTATTATTGAGAAGATATCTAACTAAACTAATAAGTGTGTTTGCACTGTGTTTCCCCATTCGTTTGTTGTAATTGGCTTGAATTTTTTTTTTCCAACGATCTTTCTCCGTCCATCAAATTTACCCGTCAATCTGCCATTTGGCTGAAGACCTCTAGACAACCTAGTGTCCCCACTTCCCAGTCCAGATCTCTCGAGATACCCCAAGACCTCATATTGTAAGCCTCAGTGAGCCTAGAATCCTTGCCAACTCTTGATATTTAAAGATTATGGATCAGTATTGGATCAGTGGATCAATAATACCAGAGTCCCGAGATCTGTAAAATAGTTGGAGCTAGAGATTACTGTGCTAAATCTTTTTCCAGTTTCCAGTTACCTTCCCTTTTCCAAAAAAAATATCCATGCTCCAAAAAAGATGCACCAAATTCAGCTTATTCTTAACCTTTTGGACATGCAGTCAAATGCGTAATGAGCATCTTCGTAAGTTTCTGAGACTGGGCGTCTGGTGGAATGTCCTATATTATTCGAAGGCACCCTCTCGACCTCTAATATTCAGGTTAAAATTGGTTTCTAACACTCTCTCAAACGATTTGTTAAAAACTTTGGCCCAAAATCTTTTCTCTTTTTTTCTTTCTTTGTTTACTTTTCGAGTACGTAAAAAATAAAATGGGTAAGAATATGCAGGACATCGGGATAATCCTTCTTATCCAAAAAATTTCAATCATAACGATTCATAAGTAACAAACCAGAATGCCTGAATGAACAGTCTCCCTGTAAAATACGGGTAAGAAGTTAGAACACGCACTAATATGCATGTAAGACATGATCAGCTGTATGCTTCAATTGACTAAGCTTTGAAATTTAAAACATGTATAAAGCCCATTACTGTATATTAGGGTCATGATGGCCCAAGGGTTGCTCCAAATTTTCAAGACCACTAGTAAATCACTTGATCGCTTGATCTACTTGCCACAAAAGATAGCAACGACAAGTGAAAAGATCTCTAGGCAACCTTAATCAGCCACCATTTGAGCACTCTTTCACAATCAGTGATACAACAAATCGCCATTTCTATATCTATAACTAACTTCCTTTTCCTATGAGTAATCACCAGTCTACCAATACCAACAGCTCTCAAGATAGCAGTTCCACGAATACGAACACACAAAACATTAATGAAGGAATGGCTCGCAACTTTGACGGATTGGTTGGCGAGAGCCTGCCCATGGATTTATTTCCAGTTGCCTTCAACAACTCACCACAAGATTTGATGAAATGGGACTACTTTGACAATTCTGCTACCCCTATTCCTGGACTACACAGTGCTTCTAATATAGCTCCACCGAATAGCACTGTACTATCTTCCAAACCTTCGGCCTCTTTTGGCAATCCACAAGAACCAGGCCCGGGTATACACTCTTCCACCCCTCAAGCTGGACAAGAGCCTCAATCTTCAGTCCAACCACCTCAACGTGTTGTCAAAAAACGCCCTAAATCAAGTTCAGTTAGTAATCTGTCAAACTCTGTGAGGAAGAGAACACTGACGGCCTGTGAATCGTGTCGAATCAAAAAGGTCAAATGTGATTTAAACAAACCAATGTGTACCAACTGTATCAAGTTTTCAATGAAGTGCATTTACCGACAGACCAACATTGAACCTATCGTTCAGCCTACACCCATTCAGAATTCGACCTCAGATAGTGAACTAGATGAAAGAGAGGCTGTTATGGGCGATATGGCAAACAGTACTATATTTGCCCATGCCAATAAAAACAACACTACCGTTCTGTCTACAAGTTGTAATTGGTTGGCCAATTTTGAGGAATTGATCACCTGGGATGTCTACTCACGATTCAAACATTCTCGCGGTCTCAAGAGCATCGGCACAAAATTGGTTTCCTTTTCAAAGTTCGATGGGTATGAAAAGACTTTCAGACTTCTTACTGATAATGACCTCTACTCCATCAACATGGATCTGCATGAAAACATAGACAGCTATATCTCCAGCTATGCCAGGTTTGTTCAGGATAAGAACCCTTTCATTGACCTGGATAAACTCAAAGCCACTAAACAATTCATCAAGGTCAACAAGAACCAAAATGTGTTCGAGTTGGAGTTTTATCCGGAATTCATTCCTTTGATCAACGTTTTATTAATATGTTGTTGTGCCTTACTCTCCAAGCCATTTGATTTCAAATCTCAGGAAATCAATCAGACTTCCAAACAGCAGAAATCTGCCAACTTTGGGAAAAGTTTAAAATATTTCCAGTTGGCAAATCAACTCCAAGCGAGCTTCTCTCATCGTATTCCTGATTTTGACTTAAATATCATCCAGTTCTATTTACTAAGCTCCACATTTTACATGCTGAACATGAAACCTATTCAGACATGGGACTTGATTCATAGAAGTTCAATCCGTATCATTACAATTCTTGAATCTCTCAAGAACTCCGACCAGAAATTCTCCCAGAAGGACTTCAGAATCATCGAAAGATTCTTCTTCACATGTTTCAAGTATGAGTCTGAGTTAAGAGTGGAACTGTCTCCCCTTGTGCCCTCTTCGGGGATCATCAATTACCCCTTCCCATCTCTATACCCAACAATTCCTCCAATTCATGGCAGTTCGATTGAGGAGCAGACTTCTTGGTTCTATTACCTAACAGAGTTGAGTCTCAGAAAGCTGGAAAATAGGATCCTTGACGTATTCTACTCCATTGATTCTAGCTCAGTCAATGATTCCAAAGAGGGTGAATTTGTCAGCGATAATTATACTTTGAATTGGGACGAGAAATGGACCCTCATGACTGCCATCTCCAAAGCGGTGGAGTTCTTGGCAGATGTTAAGAAAATTGAAAACCAAATGTTATTATTCTTGAAGCCAGCTTTAAGTCGTTTAGACCAAGATTCCCTTACTGAAACCCTTAAACCACATGGGTTTGTTCTCAAAGATTTTCTGAACGAGGCAGAATTGAAAAAATTGAGTAAGAAAAAGAAACATAACAGCAAGCAGTCGCCAAAACAATCAACTGGTCAATCAGATACCAGTGCTGCGAGTAGCCCAAGAGACGGGCTATCTGAAGTGCCAGAGGTGTTGAATTATATCAAAACCAGAATGGTTGTCTTGAAGGTGCTTCTTTTCCGCCCTATTTTATACCACATCTACAAGATGACCAGAGAAGAGGTTATTTCTACCATAGAAAACCACACATTCTTGAAAAATCTTATTCAACAAGGGCTGGAAAGTTGGGACCATTTGGATATGATGTTGGCCAAACATAGACATTTCGGCTCTTGGTTCTACCTTAGGAACTCGGTTTCCATTGGGACGTTGTTCTATGGTATGTTTGTGAAATTGAGAGGTCATTTAGTTGAAGCTGAAATGGTTAGAAGGATTTTTGTATCTTTGATTGAAATTTTGAAATATTGGGTTGAAGAATGTCCAGAGTTTACAGAAAGTATCCTTCTGTTCGAAGAGTTTCTCAAAGATATTGACAATTACGTGGAAACTGCTTCGAAAGATTAGAATTACTATTCGGTTAAAAAAGTTCGTATAGTCCTGGTCTTTTAGAATACAATTTACACCAGCTTGTAAACTCGAATTTACCAGTTTTTGTAAGAATGTATATAAATTAGTATCCAAAGTGTAAAGTATGGATCACGTGACAAGATGACTTAAATTTGTATTGGTTCTAAAAAAAAAATCTGAAACAGATCTAAAAACGCGTTGTTTACATCGCGACAAACACACACTAATAGTTGTCCTTCAACATATAATACAGGACTTTGAAAATAATCCACTTAAAGCTCAGGACAAACCCAAGGCGCAACTATACTCAGTTCACTAACTGCTACACCAGTCAATGGTGTGTTAGAAACAACAATCACCTATTCTTTCTCTCTAATATCTCAAAATTGCCAATACGTACAACACTGACACTTCTCCCCCTCCAAGACCATTAAATGAATGGTGACGCGACAACTGTTACGATCAAAGAGGTCTCTGTCACTAAAGAACAACTGGATATTATCCAAACACCGGTCCTCCCGTCAGACGTTCTTTTTATCAAATGCGGTCCTGGTACTGGGAAAACGCACACGCTAGTGTTGAAGTTGGCTTATTTGATCAATGAGTGTGGTGTCTCTCCACATGATATTTTGGTGCTAAGTATGACGAACAAAGCTGTTGATAACATCAAGGACAGACTGAAGGAGTTTGTCACGAAGGAGAAGATACGTTCGCTAAGGGTACATACTTTCCACGCCTATTGTCATGACTTGGTTTCGTTGACTTATGGTGATGGATTTGAGATTTTACAAGACGAAGGTCTTAATGTGTTAGCTGTGCTTTTCAACCACCGAAAGATCAAGAACAAATACGATGTGGATTCCTTCATCAACTTGTACAAGAAGGGAGCAACTGTTGAGGAAATAGCAGCGGAATTTTCTGCGAAAGAGACCGATGTTGAAACTTGGATTAAGATCTTTGATAAGATGGAGGTGTCCACTTTCAAGGAAATGCTACAGATGGGCAGTGACGTTATCAAGGGATATGTTGATACAGGTGATATCGACTACAAGGTCGTTATTGTAGACGAAATGCAGGATATATATCAAGATCTTTTTGGGATTGTCCGCTCAGTTAGTGGTAACGATACCCATTTAGTTGTCTCTGGTGATCTTAATCAATCGGTTTATGAATTTCTTAACGATGACGAGCAAGATAATATTGATCTTCTCGAATTACCAAAGACATACAACCACTTAGACATGTCAAGAAGCTTCAGAAGTACGCAGGAAATTCTAGACGCGTCGGAATTCATTCTTGACAAGGAGGTGAACTTGCACTCAGACAAAACTGGTCCCAAACCTTTCTTCAATGTCTTTGACTCTGAGTCTGATCTGATGCAGTTCACAGTTGAACAGATTAAAGATCTCCACGATATAGGAGTACCCATGAACGATATTGCAGTTCTTTGCAGGACCAATAACGATTTGAAAAGGTTTTCTGATTATCTTGATAAAGAAGGGATTGACTATATAAAGTTGTCGTCGCTCCCCATGTGGCTTCAAAACGAGAACTTCATCTATTTCATCCAGTATCTAAAGATCCTACTAAAACCCGAGACTTCTAACTTTGAATTACTTGGTACTTTACATCTTCTCCCCAATGTCGGTGCTAAACGTCTTCGGAAGATTTACGATGAATCCATGGCTGTGGATAAAAACCTTCATGAATACTTGCTGGAGTCCAAGAAACCAACTCTGAGGTACTATACAAACACTATCAACTCAGTCAGAGACAAGATCAATTTTAATGACCCACAAGATGTATTCTCCAAGTTGTTATACCTTTCCTCGAAGCTTGGGCTCACTAGTAAACTTCGCTCAGACCAACCACACGAGCGAAAGAGAGTTCAAGATCAAATGGTTGAACTCTTCAGATCCTTGAAACATTCCTATGACACGCCCGATATCAGGTCCATCAGAAGTCAGGAAACGGCTCCAAGGACGCCGATCGAATCATTCCTCAGAAACTTTATGAGTTTTGATCCCCAAAGAGGAGCTCATAATAAGCTCATCATAAGCACGATGCATCAATCTAAGGGGTTGGAGTTCCCAGTGGTATTTGTCAACGATGCTGATATCCAAAGTCCAGAACTGCAAGAAAGAAATTTATTGTACGTCAGTATGACAAGACCAAAATCTCTACTCTATTTGAACATCATTGATTCGATGGGTGCAATTAGATCAAGTATAAGATCTAGAGAGAAACCCTATCATAGGTATTTCCAATCTGGGAAACCGGAGATGAGTCTTCTTAAGAGCCTTTTCCGGACTGTTCCTAAGATTATCAAAAAATTATGAACACTCTTTTCACGATCCATTGTACATATTTTATAGAATTGCATAGAAATTAACCTTACAAATTTTACATTTATCCATTCCGTACAAGTTGATTTGTCAGAACATGAAGCTAAAGTTAATCAAAGAGTGTCATTAAATCGTTAAACAAGAGGGGAGAAAATCGGTAATATACACTGGCCACAGAAATGAAGAGGATCAAGTCCTATAATGCAGGGGGGATCATCAAAAATGATCAGTTTTACTTGGAAAAGTCTCCCTTGTTGATAACTAAGGTATCCAAAACAGAGATGGCGGCATACAATCTGTTTTCGGCTTCTGGGAAGACAATGGAGTTTTCATGGTAAAAGACTTCATCTGTGACTTCTTCGTGGTGACGAGGCAAACAGTGCATGAACTTCCAGTTGGTAGCAGCGAGTTCAGTGTGTTCCTTGGAAATCTGGAAACCGGTGAATTGCTTCAACTTGGCCTCGGTCTGGTATTCTTCACCCATGGAAATGAAAGTGTCTGTGACTAAGATGTTGGCGTCCTTGGCAGCGACGAGAGGATCGTGAGTCAATTCGTAAGTAGAACCAGTTTCAGCAGAGACTTCGTCAGCAACCTTAATGATCTTTGGGTCCATTTCAATGCCGTTTGGCGTGGCAACAGAGACATTGATACCCACCTTCAAGGCAGCAATCAACAAGTCGTTGATGACGTTGTTAGCATCACCAATCCAAGTCAACTTCAAGCCCTTAACTTCACCGAATGTTTCCTTGATGGTCATGATATCGGTGATAGCTTGTAATGGATGGTAGGTGTCACATAAGGAGTTGATGATTGGGACAGAGGAGTGTTTGGCTAATTCTTGGATCTCGGAGTGGGAGTTGACTCTGGCAAAGATTGTGGAGACCATTGAGGAGATGACCTTGGTGGTGTCGTACAAAGACTCGTTGGTACCTAATTGGATATCGTCCTTACCCAAGAACATTGGTTGGGCACCGAAGAAAGCGGCAGCACCTTCAGAAGAGATTCTGGTTCTGGTGGATCTCTTGGAGAAAACAAGAGCAACGGTCTTACCTAGAAGCTTTTCATGGTTTTTCAAGATGTCGGATCTGGAGTCTTCCTTGATGATCTTCTTGAAAGCAATAGCCTTAGAGACAAGAGTCTCGAATTCCTTGGTGGACAATTCAGAGATGGAGATTAAATGACGGATGGATTTAGATAAGATCTTGGAGCTGGACATTGTTGCAGGTAAATGAAACACAATAAAGTTACGTTAAGTTATATCAACAGCGATCTTAATTGTTCATGTTCAAACCCGTTTGCATAGGTGGTTCCCTGGTTTTATACTCTCTGTGGACGGCGTTGATTTAGGTCAGGATTTACGGTAGGGCCAGCATTTTGAGTGGGATAAGCTGTGACTGTGTGTCACGTACAGCTTCCAATCACCTGTGACTCAGATCGTTTGTACATATTTCTTAGGGCAACCTGTCCAGTTTATCCCTCTTTAATTCCGTTGAAAACACTTTGGTAATTGATAAATCAAACTTTCTTTAAGAATATAGGTTCAGGTTATATCAAAATGTTATCATCAACACTAGGTACAAATAATTTCTGAAAAGCTCATATTTAAGAGTCTCGCAATTAATTACTTGTTTCTCCATATTGGTTCTAATGATATAGGAACTTCTCAGCGAGAAGGGTATGCAGTCTTCGGGGAGGAAATTCCAAGCGAATAGTTCAAAATGTTCGGATGTTGAGGAAAATTATTGCTTAATTTTTTAGCTCACCGCGAAGTAGAGTTCACTCAATCACGTGTCACAAAATCAATCTATGGACACGTGCCTTCAGGCTTCAGGTCACAAAAAAAAAAGATTGTAAACAGCACTATCTGTACAACTACGTAATTATTAATAATTGAAAATATTCTGTGCGTTAACTCGGGATCTGGACAGTGGAGACTAGAGATTTCATTGGTTAAAAAGTTATGACTTGAGATCCAAGGAAGACATTGCTATATGGTTTATAGCATCTGGAAAACTCACAAAATGGTTCAGGAACTGGTTTATAGATGACTAAGAGGCCTGTTATAACATGTACATCAACGTAGTTTAATATTCCCTGAGAGATTTAAAACTGATCACCTTTGAGACTCAAGAGTCGAGGTCCCGACTCTCCCAACCAGGTACAGTCCTACATATAAACGGGATCTGTGCCTATTTTAGAATCGTCCAGTACATGAATCGTAAATTTTTAAAAAAAAACCATATGATTGTGATTTATGAGAATATCTTAACTGAGGATATCAATAATAGTTTATTTGTTTGCCAACACTAGTCAAACCGCTATCATCTCCTCAACATTCATACTGCAATATCAGTGTACCGAATCTGACACCCAGTCCCTTCATATTTATAATGTTCAGAGAGATAGCAGGGAAGTGTCTTGCCGGAGCAATCGTGCTAATCATTACTCTCCAAATACTATCATCAGCCAACCATAGCCATATCAGTGGAAACACTGTTCCTAATACGCTGTTCTCCATAGAACAAAGCAAGAGATCTCTACAGACTGATATCAATGGTTCTGCTAGCCTTTTATCTCTGGGTGTGACAGGAAAGGAGAAAAAAGAATTGGAAGGGTCTGGTGATGTAATGGAAAGCCTCAAGTCCTCTGCCCAAATTATCGTTTTAGAGAGAAGAGAAGACGGTAATTCCACTTTCAGTAGCTTTGTTTCCAGTTCCAGTTTCAGTTTCAGTTTCAGTTCCAGTTCCGGTTCCAGTTCGGATTTTTTACCAACAGATTCATTGTCAGCATCGTCCTCCACGTCCTCGACTGTGTCTTTCGAACCGAGCTCCACGTTCTCGTCATCGACATTTTCTTCCACTTTCATACCATCCACTTCTTCAGAAAGCCAATTTTTTCCACCTTCCACGACGTCTTCACTTTTACCACCCTCCTCTACTTCTTTCTCAACCGCAAGCTCATCTGAAACATCACTAACTACGTCTTCGACATCAACCACTTCAACCTCTTCTTCATCCACTTCAACCTCTTCTTCATCCACTTCATCCACTTCTATCACACCCTCATCCACTTTAACAACATCCTCATCCACTTCTACCACATCTTCATCCACTTTAACAACATCCTCATCCTCTTCAACACCAGAAATAACGTCTGAAGCAGAATCCTCTTCAACCAGTGTTGATGCTGGTACCACATACATCATTGACCGTACCACTACAATTATAGTAAATCCACCAACAGGCAGTCCAAGATCAACATTAAGCTCTTCTTCAAGTTCTTCAGCCATATCTTCTTCATCTGGTCTTTCCACTAAAACAAGAAACATAATAATCGGTGTGGTTGTTGGTGTGGGTGTCCCACTATTGTCACTTCTTTGCTTCTTGGTGTACTTCTTCTTCTTTAGACACACCAACAAAAGCTTTATCAATTCCGAAGGCGAATTGGTCACAAAGACTGCTTCTGATGAAGAGATGATCGATGGCGCTATATTCGACGAATCTGTCGTTGCTGGGGATGACACACCTTATGGAAATGGGTTGTCTGAGAACGGCGTCGACATTGAATCAGGTCCTGTCACTAGAGGAAATTCGATGCCATATCGTTCAGGTAGTATCAACAACGCTGTCAATTTCTAAGATACTCACATGCTTCAGTTAGAAGTTTCTGCTGCTGATCTTATCCACATATTGTACACTATTTCAACACTATTTCAACACTTAAATACCAACTACTTGAATTGCATTCATTTATCCATTCATTCACTCAATCACTTACATCATTCTGCATATTTGTCTTCTAGAACGTTAGAAGGAGGACAATCATTTAATTCAATAACTAACTATAGTCGCTCGTTTTTAATCAATATATATATATATATATATATATGTATATATATAATTCTTTGATTAAGTCGTCACATTTTATTAAGGAGTACGTTTATTGCATGTGCCATGAAAACTTGAACTAATTCGTAAACATGATTGACA
Organism: Waltiozyma chaumierensis; assembly: GCA_030566875.1. Classification (NCBI taxonomy): domain Eukaryota; kingdom Fungi; phylum Ascomycota; class Saccharomycetes; order Phaffomycetales; family Wickerhamomycetaceae; genus Waltiozyma; species Waltiozyma chaumierensis. The sequence continues at coordinate 4,490 of JAKUBK010000143.1, read as the reverse complement.
TCGGTTGTAAGATTAAAACAAAAGGCTCTAAACAATATCTGCTTAAAACCAATTCGATAGGAATCTCCGAGCTCTCAATTGATAAAAACTTCTAAAAAAATACTCAACCCGATTGTAGAGAAAATAGACTCGAAATATAACAGCCTAGGTCAGGTTTAACCTCTCATAAATAAATATGCACGTGATTAAAGTTTATAATATTACGTAAAAAACGCCAAATAATTTAATTACACGCGTCGACTGTACTGAGCTGTGCATCTGGTTCAAATAAACTTCCCGATTCGGAAAGAGAGAAGCAGATCAGTTAAAATTATGTATGAGTTCAAGTCAGCCAGCAAAAGTGCAGTAACCATGAATGTCATCACGTATTTGTTTCTTTAACTCTAAAGAAAAGGACAATACTGGCAATAACCTAGATCCCTTATCCATATATCCACCCTTTCCACACATATCAACTGACGGAATATGCTACTTTTGAAAAGGCGACTCCTAAAAAGAAGGCAGGAGTCTGAGGCTGTCCCTCCTGTTGTCAAACCCACAGTTGAAGTACTTTCACTTGACTCAGACAGTGAACCAGAGATAGAAGCTCACACATCTGATTATTATCAGGACGAACAGTTAAACAACCGATATAACCATTCCGAATCCAATTCATACCTGACGGATTCAACGACACCCAGCACATCCCGTGATAATACACCGCACGAAATCACTCCTGATCCCTTTAAAGTAACAACCCAAAGATCAGAGATATCAGGCCACATATGGAACGATCAATTGATAGTAAGTGATTCAGAATACAGTAACAGTGAGTCCGAAGAAGACGATTTACCATTTTCTAAGCGGAGAATCCCAACCAATTTATCACTCGCTCAATGCAAGTCACCCTCATCTTCAAGTATATCAAATAGCATAAATATGCCAGCAGTACGATGTACCCCTGTGATATCGCAGACAGTCACTATCTCTCCCAGAGTATTGAAGGTGAAAAGAGTCGAATCTAAGAAGAAGTTCTGTACGATATGGGAAAGCATAATTGAAAAGTATTCAAGATTTGACGAAGACAATCAAGGGGATATTGTCAACTTAGAAGACTTCAGTATTGAAGAAAACAAAGGACATATTAAAAAGCTTAAGAGGTTTGATAGGAGTGAGATCTGGAACGAGTTTGAAGTACACAATAGAGCTCATAAAAGGCAGCCTATGTATGAAAATTTGGAGAAATTGGATAGGTATGAAGACGGATATGGGTCTGATCAATACAAATCTAACACCGATACTGCAAACAACTGTGATCCTATCTGTCTTCTCACGCCAATACCTGAAATCAAATCATACTGCAACGTCAAAAAGGACAAAGATACGCAAATAAAACAAAGTTCTAAATCAATCGGCTTTGATCCACTCACACTGATAACACCACCTAAATCTATCAAGAGAAAGTCCTTAATTTCTGGATCTATATCACCTCCATCAGAAATCAGCTCTGTCTTTTCTTCAAGTATTGCATCCAGATCGAATTCTTTTGATTCTACAGAAATCGACACAATGGGTAATCTTCATGATGATTCTCCTGGCCTTGATGATCCATTCGTTGATATAAACTCTGTGAAATCTGCTAGAGCTTCCTTCCTCAATTACCAGAATGTCACTAATTACAATACATGGACCAGTTATTCTGAGGTGCGTTCGAATAGACCCATCAATGACTCTTATGGTGTTGATCCGATTAGCTTTCTGACACCTACTAAACCTCGTGAACAGAGACTTGGTTGATGAAACGTTGCCTACAAGGATGGAGCATTTGTTTGTATTTTTTTCAAATATTTTCCTATTTTATGTATTAATGATTGAAGCTAAATTCGTATATTGTAAGGATTTTCGACTGCTGGTAGTTCTTTGAGGCTTTTTTGAGTAATGGTTTGAAACTTGTAAGTAAACATAAAGCTTGATAAACCGTCTAAAGTCACCGATTTTGTGCAAAGTTTCTACTCTACGATGCACTCAATATTAAAAAGTGATTCTGTCGTATTACACTTATATAATTAGTATTCAGGAATGTAGGTTGTTGTTTTTTGGTCTATAAAATTGAGTAATTTGTAGTTTTTTATGGTACTCACCTCTTCTTTGGTCACGTGCAAGATACTTGTAGGCAATCTCCGGCTTGACTCTTGAGTCCGTTTTGACCCGGCCAGAATTTTTGACGCATGTGTAGTTCCAATTTAGAATTAAATTGGATCATTTTCTACCAGGCAAATCACGGAGTCAAACGAATTTAGCCTTAATTTGTAAAAATTTGGCATATATTCGAGTCGACCAGCTAGCTGAGCCCAGAGCAAATATTTTATTAAAAAAAAAACTCCAATTAATCAATCTTTCTTTCTCGAACAAACAAGTCCACGTTAGATTACTTCTTTAACTTGAACAGTTGTATCCCCTAAATTCTAATCCAACATGTCTGCCAACGATAAATACGCCACCCCATTGTCTTCCCGTTATGCCAGTGAAGAGATGTCCAAAATCTTCTCTTTGAGAAACAGATTCTCAACCTGGAGAAAGCTTTGGTTAAACTTGGCCATTGCTGAAAAGGAATTAGGGTTAACCGTCATTACCCAAGAAGCTATCGATCAAATGGCTGCCAACTTGGAAATCTCTGATGAGCAAATCGAAGCTGCCTCCAAGGAAGAAGCCATTGTCAGACACGATGTCATGGCCCACGTCCACGTCTTTGGTGATGTTTGTCCAGAAGCTGCTGGTATTATCCATTTAGGTGCTACCTCCTGTTTCGTCACTGACAATGCTGATTTGATCTTCTTGAGAGACGCCTACGATGTTGTCATTCCAAAGTTAGTCAATGTCATTGACAGATTAAGCAAGTTTGCTGAAGAACACAAGGACTTGCCAGTCTTAGGTTGGACCCATTTCCAACCAGCTCAATTGACCACTGTTGGTAAGAGAGCCACCTTATGGATCCAAGAATTGTTATGGGACTTGAGAAACTTTGTCAGAGCCAGAAATGATCTTGGTTTAAGAGGTGTCAAGGGTACCACTGGTACTCAAGGTTCTTTCCTGTCTCTTTTCCATGGTGACCACGACAAGGTTGAAGCCTTAGACAAGAGAGTCACTGAATTATTAGGCTTTGACACTGTCTACCCAGTCACTGGTCAAACCTACTCCAGAAAGATCGACATTGACGTCTTAGCTCCATTGTCTTCTTTCGCTGCTACCGCCCACAAGTTCGCTACTGACATCAGATTATTGGCCAACTTGAAGGAAGTTGAAGAACCATTCGAAAAGTCCCAAATCGGTTCCTCAGCCATGGCTTACAAGAGAAACCCAATGAGATGTGAACGTGTCTGTTCTTTAGCTAGACACTTGGGTTCCTTATACAACGATGCTGTTCAAACCGCCTCTGTCCAATGGTTCGAAAGAACCTTAGATGACTCCGCTATCAGAAGAATCTCCTTACCATCTGCCTTCTTAACCACCGATATCTTGTTATCCACCTTATTAAACATCACTTCTGGTTTAGTTGTCTACCCAAAGGTCATTGAAAGAAGAATCAAGGGTGAACTACCATTCATGGCCACTGAAAACATCATCATGGCCATGGTTGAAAAGGGTGCTTCCAGACAAGATGTCCACGAAGAAATTAGAGTTCTTTCTCACCAAGCCGCTGCTGTTGTCAAACAAGAAGGTGGTGACAACGATTTGATTGAAAGAATCTCCAAGACCGAGTTCTTCAAGCCAATCTGGGGCGAATTAGAATCCCTTTTGGACCCATCTACTTTCGTTGGTAGAGCTCCAGAGCAAGTTAGAAAGTTTATTGACAACGATGTCAAGAACGCTTTACAACCTTTCGAAAAATTCATTTCTACTGAAGAAGTTAAGTTATCTGTTTAAACTGGTTTATTCTTTCTTCTGTTTTCTCTTTCTCTTTTGATTTGGACTGTATATTAGGGTTCTATTATTTATTTTATTTCTGCACATCCTATCTCTATGTAGTTCAATTATTGTCAAAACTGCTTGGAACTTATAAAATTTGTAAACAAAAATGAAAAAATAAATCTTCCCCACCAGGGATCGAACCTGGAATCTTCTGGTATCAGAAGTAACTAACAATCGTAGCCAGACGCCTTGCCATTGGGCCATGAGGAAGCTTTTGTGATGTTGAAACGAGTCGTAGCAACCATGACAACAATGAGAATATTAACTGGCAACAACGACTGATAACCAGCCATCTGTATGAATAAGAAGAGAGAGGGAAATTAGAATGTACAGAGGTATGTACATTTAATAGGAAGAGTATAGTCTTTAATGGACAAGGATGGATTGAGCATTAGGTACGCATTCTTATGTGTAAGTATTGGCCCTTGTCGTAACTATACATCTCTGATATATTAGTCTCTGAACTTGGTGGCAAATCCTGTAATCTTATATGATTGCAAACACAGCAATCATAAACTAAAAGCAACTTAAGATGTGTCTTT